>JAGVSQ010012165.1:0-11805 GCA_022683975.1 Rhyacophila evoluta
TTTTTAAAAAACCCGACACAGATGGGGATTCGAACCCGCATTCCCCGGATCGTTAAACGCGCACGCTGCCAACTACGCTACCGGGGAGACAAGGCACTTCTAGTAATATACTACGTATACAGTTTATATAACATATCTATCAGTTTCATAATAATATAATTCTCTGTCTCCAAGACAATATGCTGATAACCTGAAACTGAAAATCCAGTACATAAAAGGTTGAGAAATTTACATGTTTAAGTTCGTCGATCAACAATAACATGAGCGATGCCCAAAGCAAATTATATCGACAGGCAGAACCTTTTGTGAAATTTATATTCATTATAAATCTATGTCTAAAATTCTTCGATACAAAACTATAAAAAAATAATACCGTCAAGCTACTTTACAAATATGAAAGAAAAATAGATATGGAAGAGATACACCGTCGATCAGAAGAATTGCAAGTCCTGTAGTTGGGCGGGTGTTATGAATTTCTATGTATCGGCAACGACGCGCATAATAGAGAAAATTGGATTAGTTTGTTTGATAAATGTACGTCCCACCGTGGAGACGGCTTAATATAAAAACACCATTAATGGGTTTCCACATCAAGCGTACACATATATTTAATATCATCTAATTACAACAATAATTTCAGCAGTTATTTTAGTACTGTACTAATAAAAATATATATATAATTCGATTTTTACCCATTAATTAAAATATTTTTCCGATTTTTTCAAAAATTATTTAGTCCAGCGGTCGAAATAATAATGCTTCATTTACTTTTTTTATTATTATTCAACTCCTTTTTAAGCTCAGATAGCGTTAAGAGAAAGCGTGAATTTAAATAGTACTCAGTACTTAGTACTGCAGAGTTTAAAATAAAGGAGATTGAAAAAGTTTTTTTCATGAAACTCGAAGATCATCTTGAACCACTGTGCCACATTTCTAATAATGGTATGTCCATATATCTTATCAGGTTTTTTACGAGCCATAGTTTTTTTCCCTTTTCTCTTGAATGAATTATAAAAAACTGTATATTTCATTACATTTTAACGTCACAACTGTTTTAATATAATTAGTTTTAATTTAAAGTAGTTAAAAAATATCAAAATTTACAAAAAAATTGTTTAAAATAATACACATTTCAAACAAACGCCCTCGTGATAAAATAATGATTTCGCATTTCCTCCCCCAAATAAGTTTAATTTGAATAAAATTTTATCGAAATTCTGTTTGAATAAATAAACTTCATTGTGTTTATTTTCATGTGAACAACCACCAGCTTTATATATACATATTACAAAATTTATAGGAGATCAATGCGATGAATACCGTAATGGTGGATTCGCCCGTTTTGAGGTTTTTCTCGGAAAATTTTGTTTATCGCTCGCGGGTGTAATAATTTTGCTAAATGTCGAATATTAATTTTGATACAACGTTTATATTTTGCAGTGCTTTATACAAAATAAAATTTAATACAGTCACAGAATAAAACATAATGAATTTAGATTATTTAACATTGCTATGTATCCATCTCTCGCTACATCTTCAAATCTGTTATACTGAATTATACTGTATAACGTAGCGTAACGAATGGAGATACTTCTCAAATTACCAGAAATTTCCTAGGATCTTGATGGCGTGCATGATTCTTATGTGACTTTTTTAAATACAGTGCCGTATCAAAAGAGGTCCACTTGCTTACTGTTAAATGTCGCTTTGTTCAATTGCTAGAAGGTTATTCTGAAACCATAAAAGCTAATCAGTCCAACAAATAATCTAGCCGTTTTAAGAAGTTCTTCATTAGCAACCAACGTATGGGAACACTCTAGATTCGCCACATAAGTGAGTAACAATTTTAGAGTTCGTACAAACTCAACTAAAATTATTTTCATATAGATTGTTTTTCAATTATCAGTTATTTCACTTTAATAATGTTTTCTTTGGCTAAAGTATTTTCTCCTCTAAAGTATCTCCCCGGTTATCGTAGTTGGCAGCGTGGGCGCCTAGCAATCCGGGGAATGCGGGTTGGAATTCCCATCTGTTGTTGGATTTTAAAAATCTAAAAATGCAGGACTGGATTCCCATTGTGTCTGACAAACGATTCTCGTGAAAACTAATCTGTCAAGCCATCTTCACATAACAGAGATCCATATACTCCACTCGGAGTGGATATCTTTATAATGTAGATCCATATGCTCCACTTTGGGAGCGAACATGGTTAGACAAAAAATTTAAAAAAAAGTATTTTAGTTCCGCGTTTTGCGCTTCTAAATAACTTTTTTCGTAGCGATCTCAATTTGCTGAGTGAACGAATTGTAGTAAATATAAATTCAGATTTAGGACTCGAACCCGTGATTTAATCATCTTTATAAAACCCGTAAGAAGAAATTCATATGTTTAAATAACGTTAGGGTATTGGTGCCTTAAGTATATGCTATATGTCTTCCCGGTAGTGTAGAGGTTAGAGTGGGCGTCTTTCAATCCAGGGAGTTCGGATTTGATTCCCACATCTCTCGGATTCAAAAAAAATCAAAAAATACAGGACCGATGGATGCCCATTGAGTTGAGCAACTGTCTGACAAACAATTCTCGTGAAAAATAATCTGTCAAGACGTCTTTACTCTGTGGATATCCATATACTCCATTTTAGGAGTGGATATCTTCACATCGTGTAGATACATATGCTCCACTTTGTACGAACGCGAACATAGTATGAAAAAAACATACTATAATTCTGTCTAGTAGAATAAATCATACTACAAACAGCAAGTACAGGTGATTTATATGTATCTAGGTTCAAGTAATAGTTTTTAAGACAAAAATATAATACACACTAAATAAAAACGAATATTGCAAAAATTTGATTGACCGGATGTTGCTGCATTCTTTTAAATGTATTTATACATATTACAAAGGTAAATTAAAAATCGTCACAGCTTGGAGTCTTTCAATTTTTGATGAGCTGATAAAACAAATATAAGTGCTCCATTAGCACAGCGATAGCAACAAAAAACCAATACCCACCCACACATTTCCGGTTTTTGCTGAATACATATGTATTGAGGCCGTATTTTAATTTTTTTCACATTTATATACATGCATATGGTGATAATGACAAAGCGTTTACGATAAAACAACATCACCTAAGACAAAGGTGGTAAACCTTTTTGTAAGAGGGTGTAATATATAACATATAAAATATAATCAATTATATTAATAATTACACACAATTCAAAGAAATATATTTTATATTATATTACTTAAACTTATAAAATAGTATTTCATAATTTATTTCTATTACAGAGTATTAGTAAAAATCAAGAACATAATAGTATGCAGAACGATTTTTTTATTAATTAAGAATGTGTGTTATATGGACAAAACACTTTTCTTAATTATCATGATTTATCATCAAGCTAACGCATTTTTTATTTATTTGTTTGAGAAAATCTTTAAATTACTGTTTTATTTGTATTTTTTCGTGTAAGCTTTTTCATGTATAAATAAACATATTTTGTATAGTTGAATACAAAAAACTGTATGTAAAATAGCAGGGATCATTTATAAACAAAACTAAAAAATTTAGGCCGAGTATTTCTTCGGCAGTGGATCTTATAATTACCTAACGTAATATATCAAAAGGTATTAAAAATCCATGTTTAAGGATAAAAAAAAATATTAACACAATAAATTTATGAAAATTTGTGGTAAAAGAAATTATATATTACAAAAATAAAAAATTATTTAATAGTATCGAGTAAATTGTGGTATCCGTGAAATTCAAACCACCAAATTGGCAAAACCTAACGTGTCACGTGTGTCGCACGTTCACCACGGCTGACCTCAGGTTTTGCATATTATCAGTTTACCTTTTGGCATACAGTTCTTGTATTTGCATTTTCACTTTACTCCTGCCCGTTTAAAATGGTAATCCTGCCAATACGGGTAATGTTGGCAATAAAGACCATGGCTTTCATCAGTGGTTCTATAATAGAATGCTTGGTTGAAAATTATCTAAAACCACTTAAACCATGTATTGATCACAGAAAATTACATCATCGGGCTATTGTTGCATTATTATGGTCTAGTCCCATAATTTAAGACATTCTTTGTACTATTTCTACTCCAAAAATGAAGCAAGAAGATTTTCATATTGGGAAAAAAAACTTCAGTTTCTGAGTATATGGATCTTCATAATGTGAAGATTATGGCTACGGCTATCGGTGGGACAATTTATAGCTGATAAATCGCTATGGGTAAAAAACGAATAAATAAAGATTTGTACATATTGTATTTATATGAAATACGATACGTGGGTCTTGACTAATTTTAAATATTCAAATTTTTAATCGCTTAATTTTCGTTCGTGAACGTTATCTAGATAATTGTGGTATACAAATGCAAGTTTCATACAATTTTGCACAAACTTTGATCAATTCTTACCATTAAAATAATTAAGCTTGTCTAGAGTTATCAATTTATAAATGCCTTCTTATCGAAGTGTCATGTCCGTTTTCGGATTTAAAGTCACACATTTACAAAAATCTTGTAAAGTTAATTACGCCATGGGATACATTTTTGTGAAACAGATACTAAGCACGTTAGATGATGTTCATATCAAAAAAAAAAAATAGTTCACCTACGTATGTGTCAATATAAAATATAATGAACTTTTTGAAATTTTATTTGATACCTTAAATTTAATATGTACACTTACTTGTACATAATTGAAAAAATTTAAACATAATAATGTATTGTATTAAATATTATATTCACTAGGTAACTAACGAAAAATATCAAATATCAATAGAAAAAAGTTTTAATTCATTTATAATTTAAATATTTATCGGCGAAAGTTTAATTTAATTCAATATAATGTGTAATCACAATCTCCATACAGCAATGCAACATAACGTGCATTGCATACAACTCCTGCATTTATAATAAATAGAACAAAATAACGAACACGACCTTCAGATATCAAATAATCACACACTTTTTAAACATCGAAAAAACTTTTCCCGCTTATGTTCAAAAAAGTTTTCCTTTTCGAATTTGGAAAATGTTTCGCGCTATTATTCAGTAATCGCACAGTCAGTCAACGGAACGGTCAACAGGCAGCGCTCCCTGCAGAGGTGCTGACAGAACTGATCTAAGAGCACTTGGGCTCTCCCGCCCCAGCAAGGACTGAGTGCCTCGCAGTGATATTACACCGGATGCCCGTAATTATGTTAGCTTCGCTTTTTTAAACTTTATCGAGTTGCAACCCTTTTATAGCGCTGGATATCAAATAGAAAACATCATACAGCGAAAACAAAATTTGCTGACATTTTAATTATAAAACCACAACAATTTTGCCGCGTATAGAAATAATTTTTGCTTAATATATCAGATTAAATCGGAGAAATTATTTTTATTGAATATATAACAGCTTACGCAAAAATATAACTTCATAAAGATTTTCAACTATAACTACGAAATATTTGAACGCAATTACAAAAATAAAATGCTTAATATATCTATAACTCTTTCAGTTTTTATGATTATGTGAAAACTAATATAAAATTAAGAAGAAATAGCAGTCGAAAGAAGTATACTTTCATGTTTTACATTCTAAAAAGTCATAAAAATATATAGTGAATTGCTTCGGGGGAAAAGTTTAACTGTTAAGAACTATTAAAATTAACTAAGACAACAATTTCTTGCCGTGTAAAATCGTATTCTAATATCTTTTATTTTGAAATATACTCTACAGTATTTAATTATATTTATAATTCATTTCAAGGTTTTCATGATCTAAGCTTGAAATTATTATTTATAAGGTAAAAATATTTTTGTTTATAGATCAGTTTAATACTTATAAAATTTAAAAATACTTAGAAATCACATAATCATCATAAAGACTCAATTATGTTTTTCTTTTAATATTATAGATTTAAACGAGATTAATAGTTTTATGCAACTGAAATATAAATATGTTATAAAGATTTTTCATATGATACTTTCATTTCAATATATGAAATATTAAATATGCAATCATTTATGTCGAATAGAAGCCCTCAATTTATGTATGGTGTTCATGGCATATTTAAAAAAAAAATAATATGAATATGATTTATTGAAATTAACTATTCATTTATTTAATTTTTTTCTTGATGTAACCCTCGAGCCTTATTATATTTTTGAAATATGATGCGTTCACAAGGAGGGTAGGTACTAAATTATACACGGCACAGAGTGAATCCTGTGGACTGTAAACTCTACTTCACTCTGTTAACCTAATGGTATCAAGGATCAAAGGTATGCTACGGTGCGTTTTCATTTTGGTTTAAGACACCATAAAATAAATTAATATAAAAATATTTATTCATTAAATATCACTTTCATTTACAATACAATGTTTCCTTATTATTGTTTACCATTTAAAACGCACAATACTTGTACAATTCATATTGTTACTAGACTATAGTTTTAAAAAAAAATTAATAACCAATAATTCTCATCGTCGTTTTAATATGTCTGTATTTACATCTGCCCTAACCCCGTAAAACTCAAGCGTCATGAAATTTGCAAAAATTGCTTGCCTCACACATTTACGGATGTATAGTTCGTCAGCCCAGATGTTTGCTATATATAATACCTCGAGCGTAAAAATACTTTTGATATCTATAATAAATATATGAATCAATTTGTATATGCTTTAAAATATCATTTTTAAAGAAACCATTCAATTCAATCATTTTCCAGAAGAGTTTCATTAGTATAATATATAAAATTAAGTCTTCACCTGTTATACTTTGTATTATGACTTTTTAACTTTTTAAGTATAATATAACATTGATATATGTGTTATTTTTCTGTATTTTGTGCATAACGGCTTCTTACAAGTTGATAAAATATATATCACATTTTTCCAAATATAATTGTTAAAACAATCTAATTGGCTTTTTTAGTTACATTCACTGCAAAAGTTTAACTTATTACGGGGTCGAAGAAAAGATAAAAAATTGATTTATTATTTTTATATCCATATTTATTGAATAATAATATCAAAGAATAATAAAAGTTTTTTCTTACTGCTAACAATAATCAACTAAAAAAATATTCTTAACTAACTAATAAACCATTATAAATGAAAACTAAATATTTTGTGGCAGAAAGAATCCTGTGATCTACATTAATTCCTTTACGTGAAAATTTTCATTGGGGATTAACTTTAAAAAGTAAAAAAAAACGTTTTTAATCATACGTTGTAGCTTCATATCGCGGGGTCCCGTTTTCCCAAGGGCCGCGCATGCGCCACGCCGTCGTCATAGCAACAGGTGTCAGCCGCTAGGGGCGCTGTGTATTATCTCCATGCCTCCAATAAAATTACTTTCACGAAAAAAGCAGAGATGACTCGGTCTATTTATTTAGTGAAAATTACAATGTAATAGAGTAGGTAGGTACAACACTTTCGCTCAAACCAGTGGTTTCCATTCAGTGATTATTTTATTTTCACTTATATTGAATTAATTCAAACCAATAAATTAATAACTTATTACAGCCTAGAAATATTTTATGACGTATATAAATATAATTTGAATTATAATAATTGTTTGAAACATTAATATGGAATCTTGTAAAAGAAGCGGATCTACACGATACGGAAGATTGCTTGATAGTTTTTATGTAGTTTTTTCAATACAAGATTGATTTTTACTTTTATATTTTAAATTAGTATTTAATATTGTTTATTATCGCACTTAAACAACAGTTACGCCATTTATAAAGTAAATTCTAACGCTATTTTCTATTCATTCAGGATTATTTATATTTAATTTTTGACACTTGGTAGAGTTCATTTATAACAGTATGATAATCATATTGAATTGAAATTTTCAAATGTAACAAGTTTCATCAAAAAAATATTTCCACAATCACATCTTTATAAACAAAGACAATCGTCGTACCAATCGAAATATCTATCTACGAAATTACTACGAAATTACAATTTTAATATTAAATACAGACTATTTATCACACAATTATTTATAAAACTAATTTGTTAAAATTATAAAATATTTTTAGAACAAATTTGCAAATGCATAATAATAACTATAATATAATCTTTTCTAGATTATTATGATATATATAGAGCCATATTGTCAATGGATATTTGTTTAGCTATAAAAATATCCTGGAAATTATTATTAATTATCAGTACTTATATGTTGTATTTCTGACGCCATGGGACACCAAAAATGTAATAAATACAGTGTGTAGTCAAGTTCTTTGTTAGGTTATACTCAGGGTAACTGTTAATATTAACTGTCACAAATATACAAAACTAACCAATATTTTAAACAACATCTTATTATTATTATGATATTATATTTAAAACATTCCTATGACTCCGTCAATATATATTTCGTAATCCGCTAATATATATTCACTAATCCGTAAATATATATAGAGTTTGGGAAACGCTGCTTTTGATTCATCATAAAAAGTTTGCTGATGATATTGTCTCGGGGGAATACGCACTTAATTTTTATTTCTTTCATACTTTATCATAAAAAATCATAATATAGGATGACGAATATGTAAATATTTAAAGTCAATTTTTCAAATGCTCAAACTCTGGAGTTCAAAAGTTTGTCTTAAAGTTAATTTTATCTCACTATGGCTGTATTTCAAATGGTATATTTTTATGAATAGAAAACATTATAACCAAGCCGTACACAAATATTAAATACCTCTCGTGTAAAATCGTTTTTTATTCTACTCTTTTTCTCTCTCATTCAACAGTTTATTAATAAATAAATGAAGAACTATTAACTGCTAAGAATAAATCAACGCACAATTTAAAAATCTGATTATCTATAATAACAGCATATATAAAACTCTTCCTTGAAATTAAAATATAATATATTAATGTAAAAATGCTTAACTTTCATAATAAATTTAATATGTTACTAGACATACAACATACAAGTGTTTGATTACGTGCACATACGTATATATACAACCAAGAGTTTTATTGTTCAAATAACATATATTACTACTTATTTTTTATTATTATATATTAAGATACAACTATTTTGATATTGAGCTCAAATAGTTAGTGTTTCGTTCGCTCCTAACTGACAAAAATTATTTTTAATGATTGGTCAATTAAAAATCAAAATATGTGTATAATATTGTATGTAAACCAATGCATTCTGTTTATAAATACGGTTGAAACACTCGAAAACACTTTTTTGTGTCTTACAATCGCCAAAAATAAAGTTAAGAAGGATTCAGTTTTACAAATTACGCATACAAAATAGGATTCTCACAATTTCGTTCAAGTTCCGATTTATTGACAAATTTTCAAAAAGCAACGGCGGTGCGCCACATTAATTTATAGGAAGAAATCAAACTTTAGGTGTATATTTAGAGATTACTGAAATATAAATGTAGGTACTAATTTAATATGGACAAGTGTTCGAATACACAATAATTATATTACACATTATACTGTATAACAATGACTCTCAACCGAGATCCATATGGCCCCATGGGACAGGGACTGTTAAAGGAGGCATAAATCAAGAAAAAAATGGGGAGGCGTAGACAACATATATTACCGACCTACTAGGTACAAAACTAGATATTACGAAAAAAAATTGATGAATGTACGAAAGTAGAAATCTCAGGATAGGGCGCGACTTAAAAATAGACAGGGTATGCATAGAATTTTTTGAATTAAAAAGGGGCCACAGCTCAAAAAAGGTTGAGACCCCTGTTGTACACCATTCCATGACGAATTCATACAAGATTATAATTGAGCATAACAAAACTGCACATAATAAAATGCTCACAAGACAATTACACACATATATAACTGACGCAGATAAATTTTATGGAATTTAAAGCATGAAGATATTGAAGTTAACGATTATTTGTATCACTCTTGCCTGTATACCCTGTTTTATTTCATTTGAAAAAAAATGTAAATATTTACTACTGCATAAAATGTAAATAAATATATCTATATTATCATTACACAAATTCATTTCCAAATGCCGAAATATTTGTCAATGATCAGTAAATGTGTGCATCTTGCGCGTATGTGTCACATGTACGATTATATTGTGCGCAATTGTCTTGTCTATATTTCTTTGGTTACTACATAATAAAAATCGTTATCATATTGAAAACAGTTTGAAATTCATAAATCTCAATATGAATTGTTATTTGCAACATAGATTTCTCCTTTTGAATAGATAACTGTCAATCAGGTAACAGCAATTGATGTCTCAAGTATGATAGATAGTGATATTAAATATGCAATATGATTAAGGATGTATAGATGAGATTATTCCAGGAATTATAAGTAAGCTAGTAGAATAATTATTGATATATGTGTTATTATTATAAATTTTGATGACATTTTTTTATTATACGGAGGGATCTGACATTTTTTTTATGTGTTATATATTACATTTATTATACATACTGCTAATTTTCTAAGACGCACCGTGAAAACGAAAACTGTGACACAAATAATTTTACAAATGTCTATAAATTTCAAATATTATAGTTAAGAATTGTATATTATGGCATCATTCCACTATTATAGGATTAAACCAATATTCACTATCATCAGCACAATCAGTTTAAATTAGTTTTAAAAAATTGGTAGAATTTAGCTAGTAATTTCATTTCCGAATTTTGATAACACAATAGAAACATTTCTATTAAAACATACATTTCATATAAAAAGTAATAAATCATCTAACGACGAACAAGAATTTTTAGATGTATTTATGTTAACCGAAAATAAATTACGCACCCTATTAACCAGTGTTTCACTATGTGTAGGAAATAACATAGAAACCGGCCAACAAAAACTTCAAAAATAGATAACTCACCGTCGCCAATATTTCAGGAACACGTCTTGATTTCTTAGTCACTTTGTAAATTATTATTTTATTTTTTGCAATCTCTTGCATCACTATCACATTTGTATATTAACATATAATTTTTATACGTCTTATAAACATATGCACTAATGCAAATATATATTAATAGTATAAGAGATAGCAAAAGAAAAAACTATACTTTACAAAGTGACATAAAGCAAAAAATTCAGAGACGTACTCCTGCAATATTGACTACGTCATATTGTTTCATAATACATTTTAATATTAATAGTAATATGTTCTCACGTTACCGGTGTTGAATTTAGAAGCTCTACTTTAAATTCTATTTAAGTCTCATAATCAATGAAGTCGATAAGCTCGTATGGTACTCTCAGCCTAACTTTGAAGGTAGTGAGTGTTATTTACGTCATAATATACGATTGTACAAGCATGATGTAATGCTTTTTTCCTGGTCGGGATACAGTAAGGATTTCTTGGATAATATTAATTTTCTGTGTCTTAATACTTACCTGGAGGCTACTTACGCCGGATTACCGCGAACAGGTTGTTGAATGACACCACTGATTACATTATCCTTTGTTATCCAAGTAGTAAGTATATTGTTTGCTTTGCGATTTCTAAATAGGTCAACCCATGTCAAAACTGTAACGTGATTCTGACACGGCAATAATATTAAGTATGAACCACAAATTCGTTACATTTATGAACAGAATTATCACCATAAAGATTTTATTTGATTAAAACATTGTTTTTGATCTACCGGTAGCCATGGTTACTCTCTAAACAACTTTTGAAAAATTTGCTACATTTAGTAACATACTATAATTACGGTAACCAGACAACTGCACGCATGATAAGTACTCACATGACATCTGCGCACACATTGAAGTGCTCACACTAACAC
>JAGVSQ010012166.1:0-11805 GCA_022683975.1 Rhyacophila evoluta
AGAATTTAAAATCAATTTCCATCAAGCACCATCAGTCGAAAATATTAATTAGGATTGGTTTAAACAAATAGAAAATACAATTATACAAAGTTTTATATTTAAAGCTTTTTGATTAATATTGTATGTAGTATTATTTAAGTTTTTAATAATATAACATGATTAAATCAAATTGGCTCTTTAGGCCGGAATCGTCAAAAACTCCGTGGCAGTCAACGTGTTAAGGATATAATGTCTGAAATGACTTTACTGTCACGTTTTATGATTCTGTTTCTTAAAATAAGGTGTAATATACCAGTGATGAAAAGTATATAAAAAACGTCACTTGAAAATCTGTTAATTATCTTAATTAATTAATTGTTAATTAATCTGTTGTTACCAGTGTTTTTGCAAACAATTGATTTGATTTGTCACAATAAAATGACTATGTCCATAAAAGTTGTGTATTTTGGTTGTCACCGTTGCTCCAGAATGCTTTTGTGATTTGTTTCGAATCACGGTGAGGGTAATATAGTATCATCACGCGACACTTTTCAGTTAATAAATTGCGTCTTTTATTCCACGTTGTAAAGTCTTATAACCGATAAGTGTCAAATAATAAATAGCCGTAATACATTTCTTCACCAAAATGTGTTTGTATTCCGAGGATTTTTATTCCGGGGCATTCCCCTAAACCGATCGTCGCCTCTCGCATTCCAGGGCTGTGCCCTGCCACCTCTACCCAGGCCCCTAAGCGAGCCCTTATTATAGTTATTCCTTTGGTTAGGCATGCCTCTGTCGAATTGATTCATTATCCCGGGATTCCCGTAAAAGTCGTCCTCGTGTTCCGGGGGGAAGTCCCCGTGAAACTGTCGCGAGTTGTAATGACCCGGCTGGTACTGTTTCTGGAGGGGCTGGGGAAACTCGAGAGACATGGGGTAAGGAGGGCACATATCCATCTCGTTGTAGCCGCCGCCCCACGGAATTTCGCCTGGCAGGTGAAAAAAAAAAAAATTAAGCCACGGTTGTTATATGAATGCATTTAACGATTTTTTTTTTAATAAAATTGACAGATTTTGTTTTTTTTTTGTATTAAGTGTTTATTTTGCAATACCTACAAAAAAAAATGAAAATAGGCTATTACGTATCTAAAATATCATTATATTTTTGCCTAGTTGCTAAACAAAAATCATACGATCTGCAATGACTATATACCATCCAATTTACCCACGCCATTGTGAGATTTTCTACCAGATGGTTAATTCCAAAACTTATCATCACTCTAGTTTACTTTACTGGAATTTCATAGAAAAAATTGGGACCTTTAGTAAAAAAAACCGATCCCCATTTTTAACATTTCTATTTACATATTATAATTATTACGTAATAATTAATTACATGCAATGACAAAGAATCAAATTCATACGCTAAAAATTTGAAAAATAAAACTAATAATTCTTGTAAAATATATTATTCATTGATGTAACTTAAGAGTTAATTGAATCAAGTAGTTGATATTTTATCAATATATCTGGAAATGACAACATAATAAAAAACAAAAACCATATACAAGTAAAAATACTTTGTTTAGCAACTAAACTAAATATATAAATTTCTTTAAACTATATACTACAAATTAAAAAGCATATTCATAGTGGTTAATGCTAATTTAACGAAAATCATGATTTCAGAATGACTAATAAATCATAAGAATGATTAATTATTACTAAATTTTGATATGGTATAAAAGAATCACATAGTTCGACCACTGTATCAGCGTACATTCGGTTTTCGTAACTAAATTTTACGAGGTTTTACTGATAAAGCGGTCAGACTCATTGTATCGGTTTATCATGATAAGAAAAATAAAAGCACATCAAGTCATAATGAATGAGTGAACTATTTTGACTTATCACCGTTTTGGTAACTCATTTTTTTCCGCTTGACAATTAAAAACATACAAAAAAATCATAAATGTTTATTTATCGAAGTACAATAATTGAGAGGACTTTGAGGATGAAGGAGGGAAACATGTATATTATGAAATATTCTAGAATAACTGTAATTCATTTTTTTCTTTTGTGTATTTATTGCTTATTTTCGCTTTCTCTCAAATTTGTGGTTGGAGCCCTATTTACAGCACATTTTAATTATTTAAAAAACCATAGACAACAATAAAAACACACTTTCCTCATAATAAGCATTTTTTAATCATTATAACTATATAGAAACATTTCCATACAATTCTCATATAAATCATAATAATAAAAATCAACAGTTCAATGGATGTATAATGGCATAATTTCAATCACAATTTAAAAATACAAGATTTCCATTATTAAATAATAATTTAATACCAAACTTTGGTTAATCTACTATAAATGAAATATTTTTTCTGGGATTTATGATGGTTTTTCGCGGCAACTGGAAATTTTTATCTAGGTGTTATTTTAATAGCATAGGATTTTTTAATAACTATTAAAACACACATTTTTTAAAGATTTCCAGTCTTAAAGAATTCATAAGTAAAGAAAATTGTATATGTATATGGAATTTTAAAATGCCATTGATAATTAGACCACTATTTTACCCACGTAAAATAAATACTGTTATAAATATTTAGTTAACACAATTATCACATAAAATTGGAAATTATTGTTTAATCAATCGGTAATACACAAGGAAAACTGACTTATTTCAGAATATTAAGATCCAACGGATTGGATCTAATATCATATTATTGTAACAATCGGTCACATTATATAAATGCAAACTGAACAGGACTATATTACCGTAAATATATGTTTATCGGATGACGCTATGCAGCATGCTGTCGGTTCTGAGAGAGCTTAGAGGCCCCCTAACAGTACTGTTGCAAGTATATGCTAAATCACATCAAATAGGCATATCTTATTTCGCTCCAAGACATATTTACAGTGACAAATTATTTTCTAAGAAGACCAGATGAAAATTAATATCTATCATCAGTTTTCCTTGTACATGATACATAAATACAATAGCCACGATTATCCGGGATTCCATGCTATCCGAGTTTCAGCATAAAGCATAATATTTAAATCTATAACAGTGTACTTGTAAGTAAAACAATAACATGTTCTCTCTGTATATACGTGTATATTTATTATAATTTTTCAATACTGTCAAAGAACTATATACTCAAACTGTCTTCGGTATATATTAGCTCAGATAATCGACACTATTGTACAGTATTTGAAAAAAAATCCTGAATTTCTATTTACATATTACAGGACACAATTATTTAATAAAACTTGAAATTCATATTCTGAAAAAGAAATTGAATGTAATCCGACATAACCTTTTCATTTCAATTCATTATTTCGTTTTTAGCAATCGAGATATATTGAGGATACACACAATAGTCGAATTATATTTTATGGCACACAGAAAAATACACACAATGAATATGCATCAATAAATAAATACTAATAATTTGACTTTGTCATTATTTTTTCATTACGTTTATATATAAATGCTATTAAAACACAGAATATTAATATTTATATAATAATAAATAGTCATACGTCGATCGTAAAACATCATTTTTTTTACATTTTACCAACACCTATCCGATTGTAGAGCGTTAAAATGACTAAAACCATTCAATTCTTTTTCGACTTAAAGCGTAAAATGTGCATAAATCTCATTATACACCGAGATATATGATTTCGTAGAATATACGCACCGTTGATAATAAACTATATCCAACATCGATACAATAACGCAGGGCTGCCAATATTTTTATTACATTAAAATATGAAAAGGAAGAAAAAATAAAAACAATATTAACAATGTTTACTAGTCTGTGAATAAGAAAAAATAATATTTTGCAAGCTCTAAAGTCATATTTTAAGCCGTATCAGACAATGATACAATAGATAGTCTCGGATAAGAGATATTTTTAAGACACTGTGAATTGAAGCTTGGGCTGTAAATATTCTCAAATATTTCAGCGAGAAAGCACATAAAACAGCAGCCCTGCAAGAATATTTAAAGACATAACGAAAAACCGTGACAAATGTCACAATTACATTTTCCACATACACATAAAACACGCGTTTTATACGAAACACACACATGTACAACAAACTAAACATCACCGTTAGCACGCACGCACACCGAAACATAACTTCACACGTATCAGGTTGACGATTATAATTCTATACATATATATCGAATTTCTATAAGGACACCATTAAATGTTGAACAATTGACAAAAGATTTTTTTTTATTATTTTAATCAATATTTTGCCAGTAGGCCTTACACTTCGTTTTACAATATTACAATTCTAAAAGACCCCAATATTTTTTTTATTATTATTTATTATTTAATACAGAGGAAAGCTATGAGAATCTCGATTACAGTAAGTCGGGGTTTAACACATTATATGTAATTTAAGCATATCACGCAATAGCGGTCTATATAATTATATTACGGTTTTAAAGCCAGACAACTTCATCTTAAAAATAGATGCCCAGTAAGTTATGTAGAAAAATGATATTTTGCACAAAGATTTTGGCATGTGAATATATTATAAATATCGTCTATAATTAAATGTCGAATCAAACATAGTCCATAATTAGACTGAAAAGGTTTTATTGTCTAATCAATTCAAAACAGCAACAAGTCAAAAATTGGTAGAAATGGTTCAACCACAGAAAAATATGTAGTTTTACCTGCTTCATCTAGAAGCCATTGGAAGTGTTTTTGTTTCCAAACATTTGACTTATCGGAGTTTTAAAGTAATTCGACAATGTACCTGGTTCCAATTCAGTTAAAATAGAAAATTAATAATTTCATTTTGTTAGATAACTATATTTGGAATATCAAAACGGTGTAGAATCAAATATATGTATTGCTAAATGTGACATTTTCCTAGAGAGAGCTATTTATTATGTATATTGGAATGTGCTTAATTAGACCATAGATATAATATATAATATTTTCAGGAAGTAATTTTCAAAAATGGCTATATCCACTCATGTTCAATTAGAAATTAAATTAATTGTTTTAGGTCTCACTCAAATTTGCCATATCAGCTCAAAACTGCAATAAGTCAAAAATCATTAAAAATAAAATTTAGATATGGAAAATGAGTATAGAATGCTATTCAATAAATTAGTTTAGGTGGTTATTAATGTGAATTCTTTTTAATAGATGGAGTTACACGTAATATGTTGATATACATGCGAATTGATATTTGTATATGTTATTTTTTTGTCTTGATAAAACGCTTCAGATCTTCATATATCAAATTTTTTGAAAGTGTTGACATTATATAAATTTTTACCCTTAATAATGTCAAAATTCGTGCCCAAAAAATGAATTTGCAGATAATTATAATTCATTACTTTATTTTGAAGAAAAGCGGTCCTGAAAGGCTTATGGTAAACACGATCCATCTCTAGATACACAAATGCTTTAAAAGTACTGATTTCAATATGAAAGATAAAGAACGTCCAGGTCAACTGTTTGTAGACCAATACCGTCAAGTATTATTGGATGAAAATACGTGTTAAACGCAAAAACAACTTGCAACAACATTAATCGTTATTCATCAAACAATTTCCAACTCTCTAAAAGGAAAGGAAAACTACTTTACTAACCGGTACTACCAATATAAGCATCCAATGATATCTAAATTTCAAGAGATTTGAAAGCCATTTTTTAAAAATTATGATTTTTGACCCATTGCTATTATGAACCTTTTCATAATCATACTAAGAAATAAAAAATATTATGAATGGCTATTCTTTGTGAATCATTTCTAAAAATTACTTTCTAATATTGTCGATTGCAAAGGAAAAATATAAATTTATAATAATAAGTAATCGATAACACTTACTAACAATTATTTAAATATTCGGTGATTTTTTTTAATATAGGTATATATTTTTTTTTTTTATTACTTTTGAAGGAAGACAATATTAACAATTTGAATACATATTTATATTATAAATTGTTAATTTAATATATAGGATATTCGGTGAATTGTTTTTTTTTTTTTGTAATAATTCAAAGTTAAACACAGTGTGCCTTAAATATAAGTGGATTACAAAAATACAAGTAACCATTTGCTAATTTCTATATAAACAATAATTAGTGAAATTAAGCTGATCATATTTGTCAAATTTTATTTTAATCCAATCCGTTAAAATAACATCAGTTTCTCCCCTCAATAACACCTACAAATACTTTACTTTTCAAAAACAAAGCTCTTGATTTAGCGGACACGACTTAAAACCTTTGTAAAATAAAGGGATTTAAATATAATGTTAGGATATCTTTCAAGAAAATTACGACTTGATAAATGATGCAATTCGTCATTATTATTATCATTTTTACGAACAATAACTAAGCTAAGCTATTTGGGGCCTATTATCAGAAGAGTATATCTACAAAAACATAGTTTTGTTACGATTAGAACAGTATTTCAATGGACATGCACATGCGCAATTGAATACAAGGCAAACTATCAGTCCTCATAACAAATAATTTATGTTAAAATATATCCACACTGCGAAAATCTGTATGCTCTATCTTCAAACAAATTGGAATTTATCTGATCTGAATAGTAATTTTAAAGGAAGAACATCAATGCTATCTCGCATGCTAGTCTTGGGTTTGAGGAAAGACAATAGCTCCTATCAATAATAGAAAAATGTCAACTGTTTAGTGTAGGAAAAAATATTCACTCAATTTGTTTGCAATACATTTGACTGGGATACAAAATCTTTGGGCACAGCTAATATAAACATGGCGGCAAGAAAATGCTTCTAGTAATTGCCAATATCCGATGACTGCTATGGCACACAAAGAAGAAGAAAAATGTTTTCGAGAATAAATATATTTCTCTATGATTATTTAAAACTATGCTTTAATAGATATATCCTTCCCACATCAAAAAACCGCAATGTTAATACTAGAATCACAATATGTCGAATTTATTGTGTTGGCAATAATAAAATATTTTGAACACACCATCTTTGGCTAAGGATTTTCAATAAAATATTCTTACATATAGACAAGCTAAAAATATTTACACGTTTAAATAAAAACCAAAAAACGTCTGTCTGTTTTTAGTGATTCATTTCACTGTAAACCACCTAAACAGTAAAATAAAAATAATACTGTCTAACTGCCGTTTAATCTTCGGGTAGCAGAACAATCTAATCATTAATTTAAAGTGTTTACACATATTCCGGTAAATTGATTAATTAAATTTTAAAGGCAGCTAACAAAATACGGATAGTAATTCTCACTTCCACGTCAAAAAACAAATACATTCAAACACATATCGCGCACGTTCATTTGTAATAGTGTGTTTTACTGGATTCCAAGTTGGATATTATGGTTGAAAATTACAGTTAAACTTTACCATCCACGCAGATGAAATACATCCCAAGTTAGCCCAATTATTGAATAGATTTCAATAGACCTTCAGAACCCTCATGGAAATACGAAAATTACTATTTTGTATTATATATATATATATAAAAAAAATCAACAAAATTTCAATTATAAATACAATGGTTGAATTTGATTACATATGTCATTCCGCATTCATTGAATATAACGTCTAGATACCACTACAAAATCACTACCAATATATACTGACAATATTCCGTTCTTACAAATTACAATATATATGCACAGGTTTTTTTGTTTCCATATTTTTAATTTTTAAATGACATCAAGAGGATTTCTATTAAAATCGTCTATCACATTATCTTTTCTATCACAAAACATTACACGTTACCATCGTTATTAGTTAAACAAATATTACTTATGCAATTAATCCACACGTATTATTTATTTACTAGTTATTATTAGCTGGCGTGGATTGAGCAATGTCACGACACCGGGATTACATTTCAATATAACTGACTTAGAATTTTATGACTCGTGTATTTAAACCATTCTTAAAACACTCGATATAATATACTGGAGAACTATGGCACGATATCAAGTATAATATAGAAAAATGCTAACTGTCAAACTGGTAATTGGATTGTATTCAATGGAAAACACTACATTAAAGTGAACATGTCAATTTCAGTCAAACTACATGACAATTCCTAATTCCAAAAATTAAGCCGACACCTCAACGTAACTCACGTTTCATTTTACCACTACATTGCAAAGTAATACAGTAGACTTTCATTTAACCTGGTTATGTTAGGTTAGTTTCCGTTTAATCCAATCACGTTACTTAACATTAACGATTTATGTTATATGATTGGATTATTCCTCAAAAACTTACTATTCGAGGTTGGCGAGTAGAATTTTAATATGATTCGCTTTTAACGATTTTAAAATTGTCAGTCAAGCGAAGGTCTGCTGTATTTATAAATGCTCATAAAAAGATGTTCAGTATAAATTTTTGGTCTTTAATTCATAGAGAAAGTGATAACTACTGGGTAAATTAATACCATGCATTGTTATAGTTAAAACATATGGTAGTTATGAGGATTCACATAGATTGTTTCTAAAAACCATTCTACACGCTATTAAGAAAATAATCGGATAAATGAAGAAAATGGTTATGCAAAGGATCGCACTAGTATGCACTATTCTAATATCGTTGAATTGTTAAAGACCGATCCGATATTGATTATTACAGTATGCACTTTAATAATATTTTTCTATTCTGCGTATTATAAATTGAATGTGGTATACCAACTTTGAAAGAAATATTTTTTTGTCTGCCCATCATGCTTTCTATGTAACGTTTGAATGTCTTAGGTGAATCAAAATTCATATGTATATGGATCCAGGTCATCAGTCCAATGACAAATAAGCAAGCAATCCTTGCGAAGATCTTTAATGTTACATACTGTACGTTTCTTTGCTTCAAAACGCTTCAGCTGCCAAAAATTTCACAGTAAATCAGAGACATAATATTTTAGCTGTAAAATTCAATGCCAAATTTGTGATTTGCAGACACAAGCCTGTTACTCTGCATTTCCATTTTCACTTCAACTTTACAGTTTTTATAGAACTGATAAATGACACATGACAAGAGAATGGTTAGTACATATCGAATATGAGCTAACGATATTTAATAGCATACAAAATAAGGTGGATTGTATACAGTGTTTTATTATATATTATATTTAATTAAAAATAATACTGACTCAAAAGATAAATATATCTATTGCAAATTTGATTAAAATAAAAGCATTTTAATGTTAATTACTAAACTATACATAAAGGAAAGTCATAATGGTTTGTTAAGTAAAATATTGGGAGTAAGATTTGACGATTATGTACAACAAAGATAGATAATACTCATTTAATAAATGAGGGTTTTGGGCTCATAATGCCATGATGATAAAAAATCTTTAACTTCAAGACTAAACAGAGGTTTAGATGCTCCAAATTTATAATATAAAGAATTGACCCTCGAAAAAATGATCAGGAATTCCTAAGTACATAAAATAAAATTGCATGACATTCCACACTCTTGGGAATAAGATCCAGTACGATATGGAAAAGTAAACAGTGGTAATATGTGAATAATCAGGTATGTCGAGTTCTTTCACTTTTACTACGACTTGAAGCTCTTCACCTTCATAAAACTGTTGTTGTCGAACTTGGCAGATCATACTCAATATCAGATAAAAGTGGCAATGGATAATGTCATCACTGGCCACGAGAACAGTAGAAAACAAAGGACCAGACCGGCAGAATGGTTGAAGAAGATCAAGGCTTCAGTGTGTTCAATATAAGAACAAATTAACCGTGGTAAACAGATCTATTGAATAAATCATCTTCGACCGAATTTATATTGACTTAACGCACTTATATGTTTGATAAATACGTTCTTAATGATTATTACTACGTAACAATAACACACAATTGACTTTTCATACATGCCGAAGTCATATCCTATAACCAATTATCCATAAAGGTTGAAATGAAACAATTTATATCATCTAATAACTCTTATCTACAAAAATAGGCGTGTCACAAGGCAGCCATATTTATTATTCAAGGCCAGTTTTGAGCAGGTTTAAGAGGAAAAGCAATTCTAATTCAACGATAAAGCTATTAAAGTTTCAATAATAAACAGATAGCTACCGATCGAGCTACTAAAATGTTAGTTTTTAACTACATTACAATTATTGGACCGTTCTGGTACAATCACAGGATTGCCGTGATATAATCACTCCGTTATAATCTCAGGACTGCCATGTTACAATCCCAGGACCGCTGTGTTACAATGACAGAATTATTAAGTTACAATCATAAGATGCGTATTTGTAGATAGTAATACGCACAAAGTTGCAGACCATGAGTAATGGCTTTGGGAGTTCCACGATTTTGTGCTATCTGTATCTGCATCATGTTACAAGAGAATGTATGATAACAATTTAGATATAATAAAAAGTTCATTCTCAGAGGCACTATCAATAAAATATTTAGAAGGTTAATCCTCGAGATGAATGAGAGATTAAATCAGTATCAACAACAATCCAGAATGAACGTAGAAAAGTCAACATCAATCAATGTTTCGTTGACAAATAAATAACTTTTGAAACAACACAACTGATGCATGATACATCTGTTCGATTACACATAGGCCGATAAAATATAGTACATACAGTGATTATATGATTACACATGACTCTATTCTAACCTCATTGCTTTAATTGAATACAATGATGCATTCGTTTTATTTAAAGCTTAATATTTCTTATCGTTTACGAAACAATCCAATTATTAATACATTGATTGTAATAAATACATTACATATAGGCGTGCCTCGAATAATGTCAACACAGTAACAGCAAATTGTCACAACAGATCTACTGTGATAATTCCAATTCCAAGAACGAAAAACTGACATTTATGCTTTACACAAAAAACTGCCGATGAAGCAAGTTAAAAACTTTGACAGCCTTGACAATAGGTTTTAGCTTGTGCCATCTAGAACCGATACTGTGTAAAAATGTCTGCAATATATTATATAATAATATAATGTATCTTTGAGTGGAAATAGACCGTACTTTGAATAGTGGATATTTTTGGTTATCAACCGTTGCCTAGAACCTGAGCGGTCATTATTACAAGGCTCGCCTGAAAATTCCATTACACAATATGTGTACATAATAAAAAGGAAAGCTGTAATGCATATTGACAGTAATACATATAATAAATAGGAGTATCTATGGGTGGAATGCCTACATACATTTCCAAATACTAATTAATTAACAGCGAGTTGGTATATATAGAATCGAAGCTGACTTAAAACTGTTGAACAATTGTTGGTTGAAGAATTCTAATCAACTGAATAATCATGGAAACATAAAAGAGACACACAGTCGGAACATATAACGACTACCAAATTAAGACACTTTTTGAATTGTTTACGAGGCGGGCCACCGCTGGGAGGACATGATGTTCTGGTGTCAACAACACATCACGCTTTCTCGGAGACATTTGATGGTTAATAATTGTATAGTACTATCATAAGCGATGGGAAGGTTGGCCTTTAAATTAAATTTATATTCAATCCAACAAAATTACAACAATGTGTTTTATGTTGTTAAAAATTGATGAATGATCTAATTTTTCTTTGAGGAATTATTTAAAAACCAAAGAATATAGTTTGCAAGTTGGGTTATTCATCAGTCATTTGTGAATAAATAGTAAATTTTTTGACTGAGATATATAAAAAATTGAGGCTAAAAATTGACAAAAGGAAAAATAAAAAATAATGTAAATTTTTTTCTTAAATTCTGAATTATTTAAAACTGGTAAACTTCCATATGTGAGATCACTGT
>JAGVSQ010012167.1:0-11805 GCA_022683975.1 Rhyacophila evoluta
CCTCGTACACTAAAATTCGGATCATAGCTCTACGAGCAGAACTATTCATCGAGTTAGGAATATCCAAGAATGTGTACGAAACGGGAAGAGTTACTCAAGTTGGTCCAACCAGCCATTGGACCTATCGGGCTAATTTGGCTGCCACAAGAGCGAATTGTATTGCTTTTAAAAAGTTTTCGGCGTCATACTGCGTGCGTAATGATCTCTTCAGATAATAGCTTGGCCAAAAATAAGTGTTTATTTCTCATTCTATATATTTTTTACTTTAATGCGTTTGAATACGTGGCAATTTAAGTCTTGGGCAATTTACATTTACTCCGAAATACGTCTGATTAAGACCAGGTGTAAGAACGGAGCGGGTAGACGGAGAGTAAATTTAGGTAGTCGTATTAATGTAGGTAGCCATACAAATCATTATATTATTTTTAAAAGTCAAATAAAATAAATACGTCAGAAACAGCGTGGGCGATATTTCAAAGAAGATCATATACTGACAGATTACATTATATACGCGAAACAGCCGTTACGAATACTCCCTCTTTTCCTCTCTAAAACGTAATAATAGCATCTTTACTAACGTTGTCTAATACAAATATTTAAATGCTGGTTCTAAATTCCATACAAAAGAATTATTTCTGTTTATACTGATTAATGTTTTTATTTCGTAATGACATAATTGAAATAATAGCCCTTTTCATGAGAAATACACGAATTATGAAGACCTTGCAATCGGTACACAGCCGAATCCCGTTATAGCGAAACACGTCGGACCACCCATTTTGTTTTGTTATACTGAAATTTCATTACAAAGGAATGTAAAATAGGTATATTTTTTTCCAGTCCTCATGATAATTAAGTTCGTTATACTGACAATTTCGATATTCGTTATAACGAGATTTGACTATATTTGGATAAATAAAATTAATAATAAATACCGATTATTCACTATCCACCATAGGATAACAAGAGTTAAATAAATACATTTTTTATTCGTAAAATAATTAACAATAATTTATTATATTTATTGCCATATCCGCTCTGAAAGTGGAGCAAATGAATCTTAACCGTGTGAAGATGACCACTTCATAATTGCATTGTATATATCTCTATATTGTAAAGACTTATTTTGTAGCCAGTTCTGCGTCTGTTATTTAATCAACTATATTTTAGAACAAAATCAAGAATCGATTCATACGTAAATTCATTGTTTTATGTTCGAATTCATTTATATCTGGAAATGTTTGTTTTATTTTTTTATTCCTAAAATATACAATAAATTTTTATATATTGTATAATAGGACAGTAAGTAAAGTTGTTTATGTTTAATTTGACTGAGCCACGTGCTGCAAATGTCTCAAGAGAGTCTTCCTGGCACGCTCCTTCTGAATTCGGATGTTCAGATAGGCTGCATGAATTATCCAATGGAACTACACAATGCTGTTGTGAATATTGGCAGATGACGGAGATTTAATTTAATTTATTTAACAGTAATATGTAACAGTAACTGTAATAGTAATTTCTCATATGGAAGTTTACCAGTTTTAAATAATTTAGAAGTTATATGTATTCTTTGTCTTTAACAAATATTTCACAATAAATGGCACTTCTTGTGAAATATTTGTTTCGATCGATAGCATAAAGTGCAAAGTTGACATGTTGTTGTGACGACAACGTCTTGTTGCGCTGCCGAACTTGTCCACTTGCTCACTCATCTATTTATAGCTATCTTGCATCTCTGTTACCGACGAACAGTTGCTGTCACTCTGCTATCATAGCCTCAGCTGTATTTGTAACCTTGCTTATGAATGATATACTTTTGATCGATCTGAATGCAAAATTTATTAGTTATTATATATGTTGCAGAGTAAATCTCAAATCCGAATGAAGTTATCAAATTGTATTCGGAGGTTTTTCTGATTTATTTAAATAATGGTGCAACAAGGCATTATCAAGGCACTTCCGGCTAAAAATGGACTTATCAAATTTACACTCAAAGCCATTATAAATTATTGTTACGCTTTTTTTTAATATCAAAGCAACATCATTTATTTTTTTTAATTTATTTTATTTTATTCATACGAAAAATCTCTTGTAAAGTAATGATAACATAATTAATAACATTTTTAAAATGTTATTTTACTACGAATTTCAATATATTTTACTCACTATCAAGAATTAAATAGAAATAAATCAATAAACAAATAAATTTAATTGACGAATGTTTATGATATCCTTCCCAAAACCTATAAGTATGTTTTTATATAAATATTCATAACATATAAATTATACATACGTACATAATTATGAATATACAATAATACAAATGACTTCCCAAACAATCAATTTTTGTCTTTTGTTTGTGCATATTCTTTTTTTATATATATCCCATGTGTGAATAAATCCGCTCCGAAAGTCGAGTATATGGATCTCCACAATTTGAAGACGTGCACAGATACATATTCTGCATACATTTAAATATAAAATCGAAATAAGTAGTATATATCAATCAATTTGTAATTTATTTGACTTTTATTTCAAGAGAAACTAGGTATAAGATTTAACAACTTAACTTAATTTGTTTACAGTTAATCTATCGCAATTTGGCTACCAAATTGAATTTAATGTGATTGCAATCCTATATTTAATGTTGAATTTAAATATTCCTATTATAGTATACTATTAGCATGGACAAAAATATTAAATACAATCCTCAAAGGTTGGGTGTGAAAATATTTTTGTGTAATATTACACTTTTCAGACGCGGAACATTACAATATAATACAGATGAAATAAAGCAAATTTCCAGAGCTTTTGATGCCTTTTTCCGGCGACGCCGTGCACTCCTCCCTCCACTTCATCGACGCTTTCACCCTCACCCCTCTCCTTCACTTACAACTCCCGCTCTCCCAATTTTTTTGCCCTCCCTCATCTGACGCCCTGACCAGCAAAAAACTCTAGTGGACTTCACTGGTAATTTGATGTTAGTCAAAGTAGATGCGCTCAATCTAAAACAAATTCTTCACTTAAATCATATTGAATTTTAAACATAATATAATATTAGTCTGGTTTTTATATACCATAAGTGCACTTTGGTAAAATGTTGACAAATCGATTTTTTGTATTTGTTATTGTTTTTTTAATTCAAATAAAAATCTAGTAAATTATTTATTTCGTGAGCTTTCTTATTCGATGACGGATGTTTAGAGTTAAATTAAATATTTATTTTATTTGTATTTTAGGAGTAATAACAATTATAATAACTAATTCGTAAATTTCAAATCACTTTTTATAGGATTTTATCGCCGTTGAAAAATTATAGACATTTTATTATGATGTTAAATAGAGACTAGAATAAAACCTCATATTATATTTAGTTCAAATTTGACGAAAAGTAAGAACTAAACGACTCATATATTTTATGAAATATAAATATATTCAAAATACGTCGTATTTAAAGCAATGTCTTTGACTGGATTCCGATGGTTTTTTAGCCAGCAACATTTTTTATGCAATATTATTACAGCAAAGCAATACTTTTATGGGTTAAAAAATATCATTTGGTTTACATGACCATCTTTTTATTCTCACAACAAATTGCTAGCATGTCAAATATGGACCTTAAATCGGAATTTTACGTCAACAAAAAGACATTTTTTCTCTAAGAATTCCATACAGAATAAGTATTACATTTTAATAATCTTGTATATTACCATGAAACGTTAATAATACAATTTGAATATATGTAACAATTATAAATAAAACTCAAATGTATGAAATTAAAGGAAATCGACACCAAATAATTAAAATAAATTATCCTAGAATTTAAGTAAAAAAAAAATATTTTAAATTAATTTCAAGAAACATATATTGTAATAAAACATTTTTCGTCTGTAAATAAGTATTTATTTTTTTACTGTCACTATACATTACATCAATTAATAAATTAGGTATTTTTATTGTTTTATTTTAATGTCATGTTTTAATCCAAAATATTAAAAAGCTAGTCCTTTGACGTGCCTGGAAAGCGGGTCTGGTCATAATTTATACAGTAGCAGGCAGCAGCGAATGCCCTGTAAAAATAACTCCATCTACATATCGGCGATGTGTTCGTTTCTAGTACACACTGCTCTGGGCCTGTCTGTACTTAAGCTTGCCTTTCAACCACACATTACACTGAAAAACATATTTAAAGTATATTATAATCATTCACAAAAATACTACCAGTAACAATATATTTCATTGAGCAGTAGTCACTAGTATGTTATATAGTATGTAGTATGTTGTATGTTTGCTCACTGCCCACATATAATTTAGCCTGAAGATGCCGAAAGGCGAAGTCCGGGTCGCTAACAGTGATCTCAGATATGGAATTTTACCAGTTTTAAATAATTTGGAATTTAAACTCAATTTCCATCAAGCACCATCAGTCAAAAATATTAAATACTAGTTTTGTTGATATTTATATACAATATTATGTTTAGATTAGTAATAGTATTTATACATAAACTATTTAAAAACTTTATTCATCCCGGAATTTCAATATCAATAAATAGTTGAATCAACGATCGGCGATGAATGCCAACCAAGATTTTGGGACACTTATAACTTAGAGCAGCATATTCGTAACGTCACGATATACGACCTCGTAATGGTTGTAGACAGATAGCGGGTAGTAGAGGGTAGTTATTATTGGTATTGTATTACATATTTGAAAACTACATCCCTTCTGAATGTGAACCTCTACATAGTGAAGGCTTATCATGACAGATTTTTTTTCTGTATTGGAAATTATAGGGATTGGTTGTCAGCTATTCGTTCAACTCATCGGATTTCTAATATTACAATTTGGAATATTTAAAATTCTTTATTTTTTAGCCGAATTGAATCAAAATTATCCGGCTCCGGCTTGACTGTGGTGAAAGATTCATATACATTACTTGAATCTACATTTTTTTATGAAGTGTACTGCCGTATTTTGTTTTTAGATTTTTAAAATAAATAAATTAATGTAGCCGTGAACGCATGGCTTTATCGACTTCCCCAATAGGCGCCGAACTGAACACATATATTACTGTTTGACATTATAATTATAATAAGTTGGTACGGTATTAAAAAAAAGAGAGAAAAAAAGAATGTCGAAAGAGAATGCTGCGAGACAGAGAGGAGGGGTATTCAAATGAGGGAAGGATGTATTAATGGGAAAATATAAATATATCGTTGAGAGTAATCCTCAACATGAATATTGATGGTGTTCACATATTTTATGGTACCTATGTAATGAAAATAATAATTATAAAATAATACTCTATCATGTTTAATGGGCAACACTGATTAAAAGCCTCCGTATTTAATGTGCTATCGATTTTTCGATGGAATAATTTTTTAATGACGCTCTTAACCTTACAGAACGATTAAAATTTAGACACATATTTTTTTATTATCGTAATATTGATTATGAACGATATTGTATTGGAATTACACCACTTGATATGATAAAACAAACAAAATAATATACTGATTTGATATGTAGATAATACACTTTTATTTATGCTTTATTTCTATCTTAAAACGAAATTTTCCTTAATTGTATAACATGGCTTCGATTGGAAATAGTGACTTCTTCAGTTACTTAAAATCTAATTTAATTAAACATTAAAACGATTATTAATAAATTACATAAATTTCATTTACATCAAATGAATATAATTAGAAATGTCTCAAAATTAATTATAACAGTTACTGCCGACCTGGATTATACTTTAGCATCTTCAAGCTCTGTGGACATGCATTATTTATGTAGTTATATTCTGATACAAAAGCTGAGATCTACAATATTAATATAATTGATAAAACTTTTTACGAATGAAACGTCGTTGTGATTTCAATAATGAAAGAAACAAGTATGGGTCCACTGAAAATGTATTAAAAAAATCTACCTTGTCGAATGGCATATTAATATGAATACCTATTATTATTAATATTTAAAAACGGTGTGTGTAATTTTTTTGTCAATAAAGCTTTATTTTATTATTTTTCTTCATATATGTATATGAATATAATATTCAAGAGTGTTTTTCAATTTAAAATCATTTGTTTATCAAGGACTGTCAACCGACAGTATTACTAAGCATATTAATATTCATAAAACTATTGTAAATTTTAGAATAATATTTTTTCTAGTACAAAAAAATATGTTCAAAATATGAAGTTCCAGGTATTAGTCTCGATATCATTTATCTGTCAGTATGCACATACATACCAATGGAGTAAAAACAAACTTATTGAGGCTAAACAGAATTTGAAAATAGTGATAATATAAGCATATTTATATATATACAAGGATACCAAGATGATAAGACGGTATCGAAAAATAGAATTACTGACAGTAATATAGCATAATTGTCTCCCCAATAGATCGCAAATATCAGCGTGCGCGCCTAGTAATCTGGCGAATGCGAGTTCGACTCCCACATTTATCGGATTTAACAAAATGCTCATAACGTTGAGCAATTGGCTGTCAAACAATTCTCGTGAAAATAATCTGTCAAGACGTCTCCACATTGCGGAGATTCATATGCTCCACTGTTGGAGCAAATATGGTAAAATATATATGTATATAAATATATAATATATAATTGAGATATACCAAAAATGTGTTCATAAATAAAACATATGTTTTATTAGGCAAATAGTATTTATTTATAAAACATGGTGTTTTTATAATAGTAGCTTAACACGAATATTTACTTGTCACGTATAATATAAAATATTAAATTATAGTCGGCTATATAAAAAATCGTTAAATTTCATTATCATATTATCATAATAAATTTATTACTGAAAACATCCTCTTTAAGACTCATTTTATGCTCAGTATTATATCGATTTCTGCACTTAATATTATTTATTAATGGTAATATATCATCTTCATTACAAGTGCGATAATCTGGGAAGAATCCTGTCCTATAGTAACAATTCTCTCCAGATATCACGACGCAGTACAACTGTTATCATCAACGTCATTCTAACTCTTCTTCTATATCTCTTCACCTTCTCGGCAAATTACTTGGCATTACTTTATTAGTTCAGCCATTTGGTGACCATGACTAACCAACGCCATTTTCCAAGCTTTATTGACTGATCTAGCATCTTACAACGTGCATAAAACATATAATATTGACTGTGAAAAGGTAAAATGGCGCTACCTTCAGTTTTTCACTAATTTTCAATAATTAAACAACTTAATACACATTCTATGAAAAGGATGTAAGTTTTAAAAAACGAATTCGTAACTAAATTTAGCTTTTAAGTTAAAATAATATGGCTTATCAAATTTGAAAGCTAGAAGAAGCACTTCCACCGCATCAATTTTACTGTTTTTTTGTAAATAAATAATACGAGATAAGGTAAATAGATAATAAATAATCTCTTCAATAGCGTAGAAGTTAGCGTGCGCGCCTATGAATCCGGGGAATTGGGGTTCGATATCTAAATCTGTCGGATTTAACAAAATACAAAATACAAGACCGAATGCCAATTAGGTTGAACAGTTAGTTCTCTGACAAACAATTGTGAAAAATAATCTCTCGAGACGTCTTCATATTGCGGAGATTCTTATGCTCTAATTTGAGAGCGAACACGTTATAGAAAGTATGATAGAACACAAATTTTAGCCTTCGTGCATTTAAATGTTTCGTGTATTCAATATTTTGATTCTGGCAAAAAATCATTATTTTATATTATATAAACGTCTCTGTACCTACTGTATAATTTGTTCCGTGTGGATTACGTCTTTTTTTCTACATTCAATATATTACAGTAGATACTCATAAACTTTCTTTATTATCTGCAAATGCAATATGTCGTCAAAAGTTAAAATAGAAATGTAAAAATAGTCCATAATATTACTTGGTTCATCCGCCAAACACAAAGATTTAAAAATATTGTCGAGTTTCTTTGATTTGACTAAAAGAACGAAATCACATGTCTTGTATAGTAAATAATAGCATAGTTAAATTAAAACAGTTGTCAGTTTAAATTTTAAATAATGAATATCAAAAGAATATATGTATTAATTTATTTTTTTCCTTAAAAATTTTCGAAATTTCACGTCTTCCAATGAAACATAGAGATAAACTTAAATTTCCTATGTTGAATCAATATATTTTATCAAATCTGAAAACCTATTACTTATTCGTGTTTGTTTATTGAGTTGTTATTTGGGATATATATCAGTATTCTTTTCGTCGATGTGTTTTTGTAGAATAAATAAATATATCATATTTTGCGATGTTTTATTACATAATAAGTTATATAGATTCGTAATTATTTTCACGATTTCTAGGATGTAATACTAGGTAGCTATTCTTGATGTTTAAGCTTTTTATTTATTCATATACTTCCATTGTATCGAAGGTTTTTGCTTGACTTTTTAATCGAAGCTTTTTCTTTTTTGTATTAGAATTTTCCTGTAAAGTTATATAGTATGTTGTTCAATACATTTTTTATCCCAGTTTGCGTGATGCATCATTTGTTACAGTTTGCAAATTACCGGGAAAAAATCTTTACTGAAAAAAGCTCATTTGAGCATACATTTACATTTACATAATACACTTTGAAATTTATGTGTGGTCGTCACACAACCACTTGCAAAAATTTACACACATCGCGACAAGCGTATCTGATTAAAGCGATTTGCAAACATTTTTTAATAACACACCACCGACAGATTACTAACGATAATTTTATAATGTTATTATAATGCAGAAACTATATGGTATCTTAATCTTATTAATTTTATTAGTGAACGAGTGACAAGTACAAGCACTTTGGTGTTAAAGGTCTTCGGTTGACATCTCGAAGCTGCATAATTATTTGTTTTTAATTTAAAGGAATGGGAATAGATATCAACGATTCAAGCTGTTGTTAGTTACCATTAGTCAGAAAAAACAATTGTTCACAATGACTTTGCATACTGAAGAGATGTATATATGTATATAATCTGAAACAGGCTTTATTAGAATATTATTAGAAGTATTTTGAAGAACCTTATATATCCTTTATACTACTTATTTATTTAGCTACTCGTTTTAAATTGACATTAACTATTATTTTTTACTATCAATCTAGAGAGCAGTTTTTTTCTAATAAAACAGATCTTCCAAATATAATTATTAATCAGTAACCTAGTAAAATAAAGATGTACAAACTTTACATGTAAAATTGCATCACTAGTTAGAGGTTAGGTTAGTCCATTATGAGTAATATGCATTTCACTTATACCTTTTAAGTTTTATTCTGTGTCTAAATAAATCCCCATAGCTTTTATAAACGTTATATTATATAAAATGCTTTTAGTGATGTTTATTCATACACTTTTTCTTAGTGACATATTAACTTATTTTGATATTTTTTTATTTATTAATTCTAACATAAAAATGCTACACAAAATGAACATTTTGTTTTATTTTTTTATAATAGTGTTATCATCATAAGATTACAAACATCCGAAATCCGTTTAATGAGAACGATATAAGTATACATTTCGTTATTGTTTATATAAGTTTTGGACTATACAAATTACATCTGTAGAAATCAAAATAATAATAAATAAATAATAAACTCCCTATTTTCAATACATTGAAATTAATCAAGGTGCTTGAGATTCCTTAGTCGGTATAACTCATAAAAAATTTGGTTGCTTGAAGCCACAGCGAAATAAGCACGGTACATAGTTTGCAAAAAACGGTTGAATGGCGACGTTTCCATGTGACCGAAGACCACAAAAAGGTTTTGTCCGATGGCTGTAATAATTTTGAGCAAAAATGTTTTTAATCCTTTCAGTACATTTCTAACTGAACATATTTTTTAATTTTAATTTTTACGAGCCACCGTTTGAGCGGCACAAGGAACCGGCATGGTCCTCCGTTAAACAGTAGCCGCCCCACACTGACCGTGCACACACTCTCGCACCTTTCATACACACACCTGCATACGAGAGGTGGCTCACACACACATTCTCACTCTTGATGATAATTTATTTCAATTCTAATCAACTTTTTTCGCAGCGCATTTTATTTTATATGCTTACATTTTTGTTCGCAACCGAACACTTACACATCACAAGTTACCTGATACATTTACTTTCCACCACTGGAATCGAGAAATTCTTTTACTTATTATTACTTTTTGTTGTGTTTTGTTTTGTGTCAGATTTTTGTATCAATTGATATAGTTTAATTATTTATTTAAAATTTTTGTTTCTTGGCAATGCCATAATTTAATATTATTTCTATGTCAATTTATGGTATTTGATTCAATTTTAAATTTAATTTTTTTGCATTGTCGTGAATAGTCACAATTTTTCTCCGATATACAGTATACACCAAACAAATGTAATCAACAACCTTTCATCTTGAAACTTGGTCGGGTTGTTTTCTTCAATTTAATAACTACATACAATTCACAAGCACTTGAACGATTAATACGTCCTGTGTAGGCTCTCCCAGAAACTGACAGGATAGCACATTGCATTAGCGAGAGCGAGATAAGACTACTGTGATAATGTTATTTTCTCTTTTACCCACAAAATTGGACATGGTGAAATTTGTAAAAAAAAGCTATTGACACATCACAGCAATACCCCGCATCTGAAATTATCTATATTGTAGCTTAAATAATAAAAAAAAAAATTACGTATTTTTTTCATAATAAGTCTCAAGCTTTTACAGTTCATGCTTTTAGTTTAGTACGTAAATACGCCATTGAAAACCAAAATAAATTGATTAAGCCCGTATATATTGAAATTTGCAAAATTTCAGTTTTGTCTTATACAATGATATTAAGCTGGCATTCGGACGTGCAGGGTAATTGGTACCGATTTTCAAGAATTAATCACATCAAAAGAAATATTTAGATAATGTGGTTAAAATTCATAGAACATTGATCATTGAAGAAATTCGACCAGATAACTGGAACTATAATTTCAAAAAAAATTATACATTTATATTTATATATCTGTATATATATATATATATTAAGCCATCCGTCTCAAAAATCTAAGTTTAGCTTTATATTCTTAATACCTTCAAACAATGAACTGATATTTTAAACGATTTCCACCTTTTAATTAAACTCGTCACAAAAATATGAAATACAATTTTGTAATAATTTATATTTTGGGCAAGGTTTTATAGAGGTTAAAGATTTTTTGTTTACCCAGTTTTATTTAATTTTACATTATTTTTTATGTAAAATAAAATATATAGATCTTACCTATACTATTATATATAATTATATATAATATAATTACGTGAATTCAGCTTGAAATGTCATAATATATCTCTGAACGCAGTTGTATGTGTGCATAGTTGTCTTATGCGCAATTGTCTTGTACGAATCAATCCATGTGAGCATTTTCATAGGCGCAATTTTCATTTAACCAAAATAATCACACTTCCAGTACAACTTAGAAGCATTATATTCTCAAAGCTTATCATACGGTAACTTTGAGCTTTTTATATGACATGACAGTACATTCAGTACAGTAATAGCGGTACCGTGCATATATAAAACAGGCAATATGTGGCATGAGCAGTATGTGGTTGAACCTGCTCCACCATCTTCTTCACTTCACTCTTGTATAAATGAATGCCTGACCAAACGATTTTTTTTTCTTCTTTATAAATTCTCAGTAAGGTTTCCATCAGTATTTTTAAATTGTTTAATTTTCAACATAGGTGATATATATAGCTATTTATTTATTTATTACATGTTGTAACATTACAAATTACAAGTTTAATACGT
>JAGVSQ010012168.1:0-11804 GCA_022683975.1 Rhyacophila evoluta
AGGCCTGATAAGCACTGCGGCGTGATTTATTTACGGCTATGAAAGGGTTAAGCATATGAATTAACAATAAGTTTGAATATATCCCAAGAAAAGCCTAAAGCTTATGACAATATATAATATAAAACGGCCAATCAGCATCAACTTATTTTGGCTATATATCCCTCATATTTTTTTTACATTGTAGGATCTGCATGTATTGTGTGGATAAAATGTTGGATTTAAACCCTTACAATATTAAATATTTCCAAAGCAATTTATTCAATTTAAGTATTGTACATCTCCTTCCTTCTTGGCTAGATTGTGGGTTGAGGTTTAAGATACTTATGTATTGTGAAACCTAATGCTGAGTTCGGTAGTGTATATAGTGAAATAAAAACTTTAATAATTACCTTATAAAAGACTTTGATTAATCCATGTAACGGAACCCTAAACCAGCCGGGAAGATTTCTGAATATCTCTGTCATTACTACTCCCGGATGATTCGAATTAGCTATGACGCCTGAAACCAAAAAGGGATTATAAGAATCGCATCTCTTCTCAATTACTCATATAAATTTGAAACAATGTATAATATAAGACAAAGTAAATTCTTACAAGTAGATTGAAAATCTAATATAGGTACTTTTTATTTTATTTCAAATAATACAAAAATCTTAGGCATATTAATATTTGCATACTGTTCCTTAAATGTAATATCATTTGTTTTACCAGTTCCTTTCAGTCTTCGCGAGATTTCATTGGCAGTGATGATATTATAAAGTTTACTATTGCAATAGACCAGTGTGCCTCGATATGATTTTTCCATATTTATGTCCTCAAAATCTACCTTGGCAAACTTATGACCCATGGCTGATACCATCACAATTCTGCTGGGTGCTGATTCTTTTAGGCGTCCTGCAATTTTTAATTAACATGTGTTCTTGAGAATATGAAACAGAGTCGGAAAGAGATAAGAGATAACAACAAAGAATAAGGAGCCAGTATATTTATATACATTGGTAAGTATTTGACTGAAAATCATAAAAAAAATTCTACAGATAAAAAAAAATATAATTACCTAATAGTAGATTAGTAAGTAAAAAAGGTCCAAAGTGGTTAACTTGTAGGCCAAGTTGCATGCCATCTTCTGATTTAACATTATCCAATCCAGCGGCTCCAGCATTGTTGATCAAGATATGTAACTTTTCCTCGGTTTCCAAGATGTCTTTGGCAAATTCTCTCACTGATGCTAGTGATGCAAAATCAATTTTTTTGGCCTGCAAAATAAAACACCTCATCTAAGAATTTGTTAGAATTACTCTTCATCTCATTTTACATTATGAAATGATTAGTTATATATAATGAGAATATAAATATTGAACATACAACAACTTGACTGTTTCCAGTGTCTGAAATGATAGTGTCTTTAGCTTGATCAGCCTTAGTCATATCTCGACATGCCAAAATAACTTTAGCACCGCGCTGCGCAAAATCTTTGGCCACCTCATACCCGATTCCTTAAACAAAATAAAAATTGAATCAATACACAACCACACACACATAGTTTTAAACTTATAAAGTGACCTACTCCGATATGATATATTTAATTTGGACATTGAATGAAGATCATTCTCAATAGTTCAATGTGATCATTGTCAACAGTTTTTTCACGTTTCTAGTGTATTTAATTTATGTAGATGTATTAATCATTTAGTACTAGTTTTTTTCAGACGTTGATTATTTTACAAATGAAAATAAATACTCATTCTTATAAACTACATTATGGACCATTCTTGAAAAGAAGGCACCTGTAGACAGTATTCCAATCCAACTAAAATCCATAAATATGCTCAGTGTATCTGATCGACATCCTACAAGAGAAAAATAACCATAAAGATATTTCACATTTCTACACCAGGATAACTTAAATAGACCAATAATTTTAAGTGAATTATCTAATCTGTCAATAAATATTTATCTATATTCGCTTATCTTTGGTTATGAAAATACATCATACAGTTGATTCCATTATTTATATCATTATGTAATAATAAATAAGCATGAAAAATGAAAATCACTGTGATAATAATTATATTGAAAAACTTGACAAGCTAAATTCAATAATTGAAGACATAAAATTCTGGTTATTTTAGCCGTTTATGAGAATCTACTTTAAATACGGATTTCGGTTAAATTCAATTTTGGGAACATATTTCTTAAGCTGAGTTTTCAAAAGTTAAAAGTCAGGATATTAGTATAAAGGAAGATGACATTTGTAGAAAAGTAAAAAGTTGTATAACTTTAACACTACACACATGTATTTTCTATTAACTTATTCTATAATGTAAGATCAATTCAAACACAATGTGTGTCTGCGGTGATTATGTGACGTTCTTCACTCCATTTTGTGTCTCTTAATATTAGTACAAACAAGATTTCTATTAAAACTAAGTTTGTTTGTTTACGTACAAACTTGAAGCTGTCTTACCGGTATTGGCGCCTGTAATAATGGCTGTTTTGCCATCAAGGCGAATAGATTTGTCACATTTACCCGACGACATTTTCAAATATAATTTAAAAAATGCTAAACCACCAAGCAGACCGCCAATCGTACCGTAGAACGGAGGAGATAATAACAGAGCCGATGACATTTTGAATATTATCTGTCATAAGCTTCTTGTCTATGGTTACAAAATAATATAATTTAGGAATGGCTTAAAGGTGCCTCTACACGCTCATGTGAACATGCCCAAGTTTGCAGTAATTCAAACATGTGCATGTATACTTGACAAGATTACTATCATCCGTAAATCGTTTAATATTTTTATTGCATACAATTTCAAAACAATGAAATTTTACGTACCATTATTTTTATTTAGTTTACATGACATCTAAGCCTGTGGTCTACTTAACTTTACAATGTTATTGGCAACATGTGAACCACTTAATCCAGCTCTACTCCACTACTGACTGAAATATCCTGAAATATTTGAAGAACAAAACCTACAATAGGTGAATTAGAAATATTGCGGTAATAAAATTACTTAAAGAAAACATTCTTCGGGTCTCTTTGGTACACCATTTGAATTATTAGTAATTTTATATGCTTTGTACAATTGAACTTTATTTAAGAAGGTTTTTAAAAAAAATTACCTTGCCTGGAAATAAAAAATATCAGAGAAACCTTACCCTTTTTATTTTTTCTCATTTTTTTGTCCTACTGCCCCCTTTTCGAAGAAAAGAATATTCATTGTTACTCATCACCCGAGAATTTAGCTCGCGCAGTGTAATTATTTTTTTATCTATAGAAGAACCACGGACAGCCCTTCAAATGCTTCTAAACAGCCTATCCTCCCCCCTCCCCCTGGAACGATTTAGCGTAAAGCGGTACCAGCCACTTTGAGAGCCTATGCTGTACACGTATGAATAGACGTTTATAGCACATTTCATCCAGCAGCTGGCAGCATGTATGCTTAGGAGGCTTTTACCAGCGTTTGATTTAGGTATATTTTTTATAATAATGTCCAAAAATATCTTTTCCAAACAAAACATTTCTCGATTTGAAATATAACATTACAAATATTTGTTGGGACTGATTTCATTAATAATGACTGTCTTAAGAGGGGCCCTATGGTCCTCGATAAATAATAATCGAGTACTTCTGCCCGTAATCCGTCTATTCTCAAATCAAAGGAAAGAAAACTAATTTTAACAAAACAGTAATAAAAATGAATTGTTTTTATTGCTTTGCTTAGATATTTTATTTTTTTACCATAGCATGCGTATGGATATCGGATAATATGTTTTGTTTCACTTTTTTAAATAAACAATTCACCCTCAAATATCAAAACGTCATCATCCCAGACAGCCGAGTCCTTGTCAAATGGTGGTGCATAACCGTTTGTTTTGTTTCGTTCTTTCGAACACAATTATACTCCTGTGTAAGAGCACAAAAATACAGTTGACATATTTTAAGCGCAGACTGGCAATTTTGCGTCTGCGCGACGCTCTCATGTGTACTTGTACATGTTTGCATGATCAGAATTCAATTAACCACATACGCATGCTTACATGAGCGTGTGTAGTCCACTTAAGCCGGTATCGGCATTTATAAGTTGTTATTATTGATTTATATTGAGGATCATTTACTTTAGGAGTAGACAACCTTTTATAAACCATGCGCCATTGTACCTATTTCAATTTATGTTCATTAAGAATAACGTCAAAAATATTTCATCTCAGCTAAATTTAATGTGATTTGTGTTTCCGTATCTAGTTATTATTGTACTATTTCTTATTTGTGGATTCTTGGTTTGAGTTCAGCGAGTCCAAGAGAATGTTGAGAATCTCGGGAAACAAAAAAAAGTTAAATTAGAACAGTATTTTTTTTAAAAAATAATTAAATTTAAAATTGTAAACATACATCAAATTATATGAAATAAAAAAAAAGTTTAACCTATCTGTATTTTATTAACTATTTTGTAAATTCACAGAAGATAAATTTTAATATTGGTGTTATTTGATTTTGAATGTAATCATATTACTATTGCGGCGATATTTTTTCAAAAGCACGTACACTTGGAGAGATGTAACTCGAGAATTAATCTTACGATAGTAATAGCTAAGCATAACATATACGCCCGAGCAGACTAGAGTATTGGCTTAGGAAAAAGAATATTTGCAATGGATTAATTACCTTTTTTAATTGTCATATTTTATCTTTCATTCATCTAATTTTATCTTATATTGTCTTTTGTTGAGACATATTGCCGTTCATATTAAAACACATAAATTTGTAAGGGATTTCAATTTCGGATTTCTTAACGAATGGCTGCATATAAGATGTAGTTGTTTTTATTTTTTACCAGCAAACGTCAAACGAAAATACAAATGTTCCAGAGAATTTTTGAGAATTACCCACTAGAGTCGTGTTCTAAATTTAAAAGAAAAACATGTCAGATCAAAATCAGTACCGAACTGCAATTCCATATTTAGATGCTTTGACTTTGAGATTAAGGGACTCTTAACTTCTTTTGCTTTACGTATTGGTAACCCACCCCACCGTATTGAAGTTCATACCTCAAAGGGGTTGAATAAATGTATGATAAACAATCATCCTAAACAAAGTGTGATAACATAAACACTTCTCCAATGCTGTTTTAGTATGTCAATTATTATAGTTAATACGAGAATAATAAGAGAACAGGTATAAATCTATAACTATGTTTATTGTAAACATCTTATCAGTAATTAGTGTTATCGTTATCATGTTAACGGTTTACCTTTTCGCTCGTATCAGATAGCAATTTTTATAGCTATAACAATAATTATCAAATAATGTGTGAGATTAATCATAAATACCGGTGCTGCCATCATACGAAAGCATAGAGAACGACAAATTGTTCAGTCAGCCACTTTGGTAAGTTTATTTGGTTCTTGAAATAAACGTCAAAATTGAGAAAAGTAGAGTAATTTCATGAGGTATCTGGCCATATTATCGTTGATTCATAATTTATCACGGCTAATTTGATATGATATCTTTATCATATTGTCATATAAGTAATTTCGGTCGCATATTAAAACAAGGTTGCAAGGTAATCGTATTTGCTTAGTTACATTTTTATAGTAGGTAGGTATGTCATGTTTTTTGTTGATGCCACAAACAAAGGTCAAGTTTAGCGTTACAGAGTTGCCATATAGATAAATTTCATTTTACCGAAATCGCCATTTTGAATGGCGCATTTTGTTTTTTTTTTTAATTTTTTCAATTACATCCACGAGTCAGTAAAGTTTTCCATGAACATTAAATGCTATCGATATACACATATATTATGCCAGTATTGCATTCATAATACATTTATATCAAATTGTTATTTTTAATGTGTGGATGTGAATTTAATCTCAACTTAAAGTAATTTGGTTAAACTTAGTATTTGGTACCTAAGTTGCTACTGAGATATCCTACAATTGTATATGAAATAATAGTGATTAAATTATATATTATAGTAAAACATTTTCAACTAATTAAATGTCTACTAAGCTTATTTATTTTTCAGAATCTCAGTACAACGAAAAAAATTATGTCATCGCCAAGAATAAAGGTGGCGCAAGGCGAATTGGAAGGCCGAATTGCCATTTCCCCTGACGGATTAGAATATTATTGCTTCCAAGGAATCCCTTATGCTAAGCCTCCTATAGGAAATCTACGATTCAAGGTAAATAAAACATTATCATCATATAACTTGTACTCACTCTCAAAGAAAGCTTAACGTAGATATTTCCGTGCTTATATTGTGTAATTACATAATCCAATGCATATTTCACTGTTTAGGATCCTCTGCCTGCTGGAAAATGGAACGGAATTTTAAAAGCTACGAAAAATGCTGAAATGTGTCCCCAAATATCTCATGACGGCTCCCGCTCTATTATTGGAAGCGAGGATTGTCTATACCTCAACGTTTATACGCCAAAAAATATTCCGACTGAAGTTGCAGTACCTGTTATGGTTTGGATCCACGGCGGAGCTTACACCCACGGTTCTGGGAACGAAGCTGCGTATGGAGCCGAATTTATTCTGGAAAAAAATGTCATCTTGGTGACCGTGAATTATCGCCTATCCGCTTTTGGATTTTTGTGTCTCGATACTCCTGATGTTCCAGGAAATGCGGGTCTGAAGGACCAAGTTCTATCTCTTAAATGGGTGCATGACAATATAAGACAATTCGGGGGCGATCCGCAGAATATCACGCTATTTGGCGAGAGTGCCGGAGCATCGTCTGCCTCATACCTAGTTTTGTCACCTATGACTCGCGGCTTGATTCACAAAGCAATTCTTCAATCTGGATCGGCTCTGTGTCACTGGGCTCGGCCGGTTGATTCAGTTGAAAAGTCTTTCAAAATAGCTAATCTTTTGGGGTGCCAATCATCTGATAAGAACGAAATTCTTGATTTTTTGCAAAAAGTGCCATCGAATAAACTTCTTAAGGCTGCCTTTGCGTGTTTAAGTAAGCATGAAATGGACCAGTGCTATGTTTGTGCATTTTTGCCAGTTGTTGAGAAACAATTTGAAAATGTGGACTATCTGATAAATGAAAATCCCGAGAGTATCATTGCTACAAAAAAATATCAAAGTATTCCAATGATCATAGGATTCACTGCGAAAGAATCGATAATATTATTCGAAAAAATTAAACATGATGTTCACAGATTACATGAAATGATTGAAGATTTTCAATATTGTATTCCACCAGATATGGATCTAACATGGAATTCAGAAACGTCTCTGGAAGTCGCTTCGAAAATAAAGAAATTTTATCTGAAAGATCATAACCTTGATCATAAAACCACGGAAAATGTCGTGAATCTGATAACTGACTATACCTTCATTCGTGCTTTGGAGATGACGGTTGACCTTATGGTTCAAAATACCGAATCTCCGATTTATTATTTCAAGTTTTCATATTTAGGAAATTTGAATAATCACAAAGAGTCTTTGGAAAAAATGAATCTCACTGAGGCTGGCCACTCTGATGAGAATAATTATATTTTCAGAAAAGATCGCCATGCAACTATCAATGTTACAACTTCTGACGAATTAACGAGAAATCGTATTATCCAATTATGGACTGATTTTGCAAAATACGGGTAAGAGTATTCAATTTTTGCATAACGTACTATTGTATTATTGACTCTAAGATTAATATTCAGTATTTATTGTGTCTTGTAACGAGTTTTGAACAAAAGTGTCGTCGACTCTTTTTTCAATAGCAATTGCATATCCATGAATTCATGAAACACATTTATGCACAATGGCGTAGCTATTGAGGAGCGGTTGGAGTATTCTGCTCCAGGCGCACGAATCATGGGGGGCGCAAATATAATTCTTATTTAATGTTAATCAGTTAGCTAAAATAAAATAATGAGAAACCATAATATCTTGAAGGAAGTAATTTTTTTGAGATCGCGTGAGAGCTAAACAAACGAAAGACTAGGGACGCAACGATTTTACTTGCTCCGGGGCGCTGAATATGTAGGTTTGCCATTGTTTATGGACATCTGCATATTTGTTTTCTGCGCTATTTAAACAATAATTATTGATCATCGCTTATATTTTCAGGAACCCTACGCCATCTATGTCGAAAAATATTGAAGTTATCTGGGAACCTGTCACTGCTGATATAAAACATTGCATCGAAATAACCAAAGACTTAAAAATGATTGTTGATCCAAACGCCGATTCTATGAATTTCTGGAAAACTCTACACAATGATATTAACATGGTGTAACGTTGCCCTGTCGTATATTTAATGAAATATACGTTAGTAGTTGGATTTCTATTTATTTCTGATGTGCACAATACTACCAGTAAAATATAGCGCAATATACATCATTATAAATTGTCTATGACTTTATGTAAATTTATCATTACATACTGTCAAATGTTATGATTATGTTGACAACAATGTTCTACTAATATGTGTACCTATTAATAAAAGATATGCTCTAGTAAAAAAAAAATACACTCTGTCCTTAGCTGAGCATATGAATCTTCCCAGAATTAAAAGTCTCTATTGGGTGTACACGGGAAATATAACATAATGTATATTATGGTGATCAAATAAATAAATGTAAATATTTTTTAAGGTTTTTCAAGTATTTTGTAACTTAAAATGTAATAAATAAATAGGGAAGATATCAAAAATTAATTTTCTTTATTCATGTCATTACTCCATTTGAAAATATCTTTTTGCTAGACACTTTTTACTCGTGGATATAATAAGAGAGGCGTCTCAAATTAAAACGTTTTTAAGTTACGGCACTTATTCTAGCTAGAGGATCAGTCACTATAAAGTGGAACTTACCATTTGCGGTTTGTTCTGGGTGTGTGCGTTCGTTGTAAGAAGGGTAATTGGGCCTTTTGAGAAATGTCACGAATTCTAAATATAGGATAAAAACAAAAAAGAAACAATAAAGACATATCTGAAATATTCTTTCTTCAATAATGACAGCGTATCCAGTAAATTCCGGCAATTTCTCACCAAAGTAGTATAACAAAATTTTATAAAAGATATCAGTCACCAACCGGCTAATTCCATGTAATACTTTCGTAGCTGGAATAATACGAATGGTTAGGTTTGCTCCATATTATTTATATGGTATAATAATATTACTACCAGAAATTGTTGTATACAAAAAAATATCGAAAGAACATTGAATTTTATGAATTTAAAGAATCGCTAAAAACAAGGTAAGTATAACTATGACGATTTAGGCTGCTTTAATTTTTTTGGAAATCTTAAAATTCTGGCGAGAAATTGACCAATAAAAATCATTTAAAGTTATTCATCATAAAAAAACACTATTATTAAACATACCTTTCATACTTACCGTGGAAAATACATATTTTTAAAATCTTGACGCAAAGGCGCAAAATGATTGCTTTTTAGTGTTTCTCATTGATATCACGAACGGCGATATATCGTTGTTTAGCTATCAAACAGTTAATTAAGAAAACATAAACACTGAAATCTGATTGCGCATATAAAATCAGAATCGTATTTATTGTGTAAATGTAATCATAAAATCAACAAAACTCTGGCCAGGAGCATCAAAGCATACATATATTATATTACAGTGATAGGTTGTATCATACGAGTAATTTATAATCATAAAGTGGTCATTATACAATAATTTTTGATGAAACAACGCAAGCCACGATATAATTATTTGGAATGCCAGTATGCGGTAGAAGCTTCCTGTTTTATTTATTGTGCATGTGAACATTTGCATGGAATATGATCGGGTCTTTTTTATGCTATCTTCAATTTATGCGGTGCATATTTGAAACACATATGGGTTGTCCATTATAATGTATGGACATATTATGTCCATACATACATTTGTCACACGTTGTTTCTTAATACAAGTAGTATATCGCTAGTTGCATATTATAGTTAAATCATTATTGCGAAGGTCCATAACCGATTAAATCACAGTTTTTTGTGTGAAGATCTTCCAATCATAAAAAAGATTTCAACCACCACTCCAAATGGTATTTTAAGTATTGAGTATATTGATTTTTTTAAAGTTTTTGAGGTTTCGTAGGTATTTATATTTCCCTGGACGTACATGAACTTTTTACGTCTTTACAAATTAGTTTTAAGTCATTACATTGGTTTTATGCGGTTTTATAAAGTTATGAAACGTATCACCAACTTTGAATGAAAGTGAATTCTTTTTTAATACGTTTTTATGTGGAACATATATGTCACACAAAAAAACTTTTATTAAATACAATCCAAATCGGAAGCATATTCTTGACTAAATAAAAGTGATAGGGCATAATTCAAGCAAACCGAGGACTTGTTCTGGTGACTAATAGGTACAACTTTACTATGGTGGTTGAAGAGATCTGACAAGGTATCCAAAAGCAGAATACTATTGTAGATCTAACATACTCTAAAATTATGATAATTAAAGAGGCATTAGAAACAGTTCCCTTGTTTACGTGGACATTTTGGGCATTTGGAAGTAACACTTCCCCTACAACTGTCGATTTTGTTAATATTTCAAACAAAACCAGCTCAATGGAAAGATCCGTATCTGTCAAGGTAAATAAATACGAATTATCTAATAAGATAAATGTATATCAATAAAGAAGTTGAAGTTGAAGAAACTTTTGGATTGATGTTACAGGAATGAGGTTTACGATAGCTTTGGCGTAACGTTTTACGTTATGATTAAAAGTTATTAAATTTACGGCCTAGAACTTAAAACAGTTTTGGCAACGTGTCAATAAATATACGGCGCATGCGCCGTATTACGTCTACGTTATGGATTTCGGTTGTTTTGATTCGGATTCAGTAATCGTGCGTCTATGAACGGAAGAGACGGCGCTAAAATAATATTACTGAATCACGCTGGATATCCGCACTCCACAGGTGAAACATTAGATTTAAATTTGTTTCCGAGAGATACACTGATATCCATCGATATGTATACGGATATAATATTTACGATTTTATACACTTGCTTTCCCCTTCATCACGCGTCACTTCTTCACAAATGCGTGCGTATACCGTGGCTTAACGGACAAGAGGCGCTCTTCAAAATGCCGGAAGTATCCCGGGGGCAGCTTCATAATACTTTGATCAGCGTGCACTAGAATGTGGATGATTTCTATTCAAACGAAGTCCTGTTGATATCAAGACAAAAAAAGAAACCTCGCTCGCTGTATAATGCCGAAATTACGAATTAGCCGAGTCTTAAAGTGCTTGCCTATTTGCCTCACATCTTACAGTTTTATTCATTTTCGTCTGATTTATCGACTTTTCTCTTTTATTTCTTCACATCCTCGTAGTTTTATCACCCAAAAGTCAGTTCAGCTGACAATGTATCGTACATAACAGACGACACTTCCAATAACTCATTTTATTAATAAATTTCAAGTTCATTTGATTGTTTTCATCTTAACTGGTGGTTGTTTACAAACAGAATTCGCAGTTAAAAGTTACGTATGCTTTAGAAGTACTCTTACACATGTTTTCATATGAGATTGGGGCTTGAAAAAAATAGGTCAGATTTTCAAGGCACAAAAATCGTCTTCCATGAAGTCAATGACATAAATAGCTGTGACCTAGTGACCCACACGTGCAGAACCAATGTGCCTGACCTGCCAAATTAAGTTCTTTAGGCTTCACTGGGAACGGTTGTTCAATCAGTATGTTTTGTTAACATCATATACTTAATGTTCATTATTTTTATAGTGAGGTTATTTTGTTTTTATAATATAAAAAAAATATATATATATTTTTATATCTTAAGTT
>JAGVSQ010012169.1:0-11802 GCA_022683975.1 Rhyacophila evoluta
CGGATAGTATCCATACACCCTACAGTACAGAATTCTCAGAAATTTCTTCTGAACCTTATTTATCCGATAATATTAATATTTTTAATTTTCAAATTTGATTTTATGTTAGTATGCACATTAAAACAGTGTTGTTGACAGTTTGACTGATGTCCATGATAAAAAACAACATCTCATAAATATCAACTGGTAAATGATTGCAATTCCGAATTAACAAGTTATTAGGACGCTATGAATGCGTAAGAGATGGACCGTGTACCTATTTATTAAACTGAATCCTACATTCATTAAGCATTGTCCGATCGTTGGAATATATTGCGTGCAATTTATCTTGGGTGATGAATATCAGCAGGGGCTTTAAATCTTTCCATTTTAATTATTTTTTAAATGCAATTATTTATTAATCAGCTGAGATATGGATTTAAAATGTTCATTAATTACTAAAGCATTTTTTTGCAATCACTCCTCGTGTAAAAATTTAATAATTGCTAGCTGTACCCGGCTATGCGTTGCTGTGACTTAGTCTAGTAAAAAAAACATGTTTTTACACGTCAACAACATTATTGATCACTCTTGGGTATTTTGAGAATCTTGATAGTGTTTCCCAACCTTTTTTGTGCAATGGTATACCTAAGCCTTTCTAAAATTATTATGTCTCCTATGTACTAGATATTAAAAGTCACGATGCGGTTACCCTGGAGTCCATTTTCGAAATACATACATAGTATCCTTTCTCAATAATGCGCAGTGCCTGACTTATTATTATTGTTATTATTATTCGTGCATGATTTACTTAGCTAAGAAATTATTATTTTGAGAAGGGCAGGCAGCGATTTTACTTGCTTCTTCCAGGATGCTAAACATGTAGCTACGCCACTGCCAACAGCTTTGAGATTGAATGAACATCTTGTTAAAGTATTTCCAGTACAGCCCTGCCTTAACTTTATTTGCTTTTTGTGTACTTCATTAATACTCTTTTATTATGCTTAAATTTATTAACGGTGTGAATGTGTTGCAATTAAAAATGTAATGTTGTCAACAGGTGTTATTTAAATAAAATAGGCACAAATGGAGTATACATATAAATGAATCTAATTAAAAATAACTTCACAGTCTGCAGCTCCATCTCCAAAGGCACCAGCATCGCGGCAAAAGATGGAGACTGCTGAGACCAGCCGGGTCAATGAAGGCCAATTTGCCCCCCAGCCTTTCCAAGATTGTCCAACTTGCGAGAGAGTTCACGGACCATACAAACTATTCAAGAAAGAGATGACCAAATTTCAATTTTATATAATTTATTCATTATTTTTATCTATGGAAGAAAGGTTCAATTAAAATGATTTTTTTATCTGAATTCTCAGTAATTTATTTAAATTAAAATAAGTCCTCAAATAAATTACGTTTAAAATGACATTTATACGTCACATCACTAATATTTAGAATTGTAGATTAAGGTCATACAAGAAATATTTGAATTTAATTTTTATAAATCATACTTGTCATTAAGTAGAATGATAACAGCATGATATTCTTCTACTTCTTCTCCCGTATCGGCTCTCCAAATCAGCGGTCTCCAATCATTTTGCTACTACGGCTAACAAAATTTTTTTAAAAATTTGAAAATTTAAGAAGAAGAGGCACGAAAGCAAAAAATTAAAAAAGCGTGAAACCTAAAAAAAATCACAAAATTTTGGACGAAACTAGATTTTTAAGAAGAGTGAGATCTGAAAAAAAAACGATTGCGCCTAGGGCCTATAGATAACATTTCGGTGATATTCCTGGATAGAGTTCGAAATTAATAGATCGCACGTTTTTTCAAAATACTGGTGAGTTTTTATTTGAAGACGACGATATAGCGCTGGAAAAAAAACAACATATGCCACTAGTGCTGTGATAAAAATCAATTTTTCAGACGTACGCATTTCATTAGTTTACAACCCATGATTATATAATCAGTTATTTAAAAAATGTGATGATTACATATTATAATGAAAAAATATAATTTTTAAACGTTCGTGAAGAGGCAAGGAAGCACCACGATAAGGTTCGTAGTCAAGATACAATAATTATACAATTATAATTTTTAACCGCTAATTTTATCAAACACATTTCTCAATAAAATTTATATTTTCAATACACAAAATTTAATAACTACCGATTATTTCTGCAATGTGTTTTGCGAGTTGATGGCTATTTTCTTAAGAATTTCGTCACTCTTTTTCTTCCTTTAATGAACTCTTTTATGCTCTTGGTCAAAAAGAACAAATTTTGTTGTTTCTCAGTGAATTGAGCGTTATTATGGTTGTTATTTGTTTTTTTAATAAAAGATCTTCAATCAACTGGAAATTAATTAATTAATTCTGCAGAATGTTACATGACACGTGTCACATAACATAATTATTTTATAGCCATTAATACTACGTTGGATAGAAAAAGTATTTTAAATTATTATTATTAAATGCTTTTACTTAGGATCATTTGTGTCAGTGAAATCTTCGCATTACTAAAATATATAGCTACCATGTCATTATTGTTATTTCTTTCAATGTAGATTCTTCTTTTTTCATTTTATTCAATCAAATTCTCAATCTTGACCTGATTATATTAGCATCTTCGTCCAAGAAAACGGGATATCTTCTTGATTCAATTACATCGTATTTTTTTACATGTCGACTCTTAATTTGCCGGTATCTTTCAACTGCTTTCGGTGGAAAAGAGAAAAAAAACTTTTTTTTTTTGAATTCAAGTATATTGTAGTGGTAATACTGATTTAATATATTTTACAAATGACTCAAAATTCCAACGGTACCATATACGAACGTTATTATATAATTGGGTGTAGTTTTAAATATTTAAATTGTTGCTTTAGTATTGGGAAGTCAGTTATTTGGGGAACATTTTATCAATCAACCTGTTAAAACAAACGACATCCTTATTGCATACTGTAGATTCTACAGTGTAGAAGATAGTTTGCTATTAAAATACACACTCGATTAAATTTTTCGGAGAAATAACTTTAGTGCTTAGTCAATTTTGATTAAATATCAGGCGACACCGGCTCTGATTAATCAAGTTAATTATAATCCTAATATGTATACACAGAGTCTAACGTATAACAAAAAACGTCGACACTAAATCTAGTGTAAGCGTCTCACCGTATGACGAAGAAACTTTCGTATACAAAGTCTTTTGTCACGTCTGTGTGACAAAATAAATAAAATTAATTCTAATTAATATTTTCGACTGATGGTGCTTGATGTAAATTGATTTTAAATTCTATTCATTTATTATGTCATCCTTGGAATTCTCGACCCAAAGAAATATTACCATCGGTGTTCTCCCAAATATCACAAAGGTTTATCACACACAGCTTGTTGCATTGACTGAATCTATATATTGCACACAATGTGTGTAATATTTAACTTATTATTGATATATAATATATAATACATCATCGGACATTATCACTAAGCCCAAACTTATAATAACATATTATCGTAGTTCTTCGGTAATAATCCGCCATTGATCATGAGACAAATCTAAGTATTATTAATAATCTACACTATAAAACAGATAATAAACGCGTATCTGTCTGTCACAAAAAATCTCCCAAATGATGAAATGTAGTGAAAAAAAAATAATCACATAGAATTTTAGATGGCATATCGATGACTTGAAGTGCAATGTTGATAAATCAATTTTTGACTGAAAATGACTCTTAATAATACCGACTTGTTGAACTAGCTAAAAGTATGTCCCATATTAATTTGAGAGTTCCGATTTTTTTCAATATAAAAAAAAACGTCCCAAGAAAATTTGACAACTTCATTCGGATCTGAGATCTACAATATATTGTTAAATATACAAATATGCTATTTTGTATTCAAAACTATCAAAAGTATGTCGCTTGTAAGTTGATCTAAGAATAAATTTCTTAAAATATATTTTATATTAAAATAATCGTAAAAACAAATAACAAAATAATCATTTTTTACACTCTCACGTAAACATTATCACGTCTGTATTTACGAGTATTTTTTTGTGTATGTTTACTAAAAATTATAGAATATTTTCAAAAATACTCTCGTTACTTGGCAGAAGTATGGAAGATGTTTTCCTGTCGGATATGCTATTGCATATTCGAAGTCTGTAGAGCAAAATATGCGATTAGTTTTGAGGTGCCTGCAGTGAAAATGGTGATAGTAAAGATGTTTTTATTTTGCAGATGAAGGCATTCATAGTATTTTTCACTCTGGCCATCGTGGCTTTAACTGAAATTTCGGCACAGACTAGTTGCGGTCTGGCATCGGATTACCGTGGTTACAGCCGATGCATTGGTCAACAACCAATAGTGACAGGGTCAGCATGCGCTTCTAATGTAAATTGCGCTAAGATGCCGATAACATATACGCAACCGCAACCGCTCATGTATCAACAACCACAACCACAGCCGATCATATATCAACAACCACAACCACAGCCGATCATATATCAACAACCACAACCACAACCGATCATATATCAACAACCGCAACCACAGACGATCACATATCAACAACCGCAACCACAACCACTGCCGATCATGTATCAACAACCGCAACCACAGGTCGTGTATCGGCAAACACAGCCAATAATCAGCACCATGCAAACGTCTTGTGGCGGCTGCGCCACAAACAGTGAGTATTCACCATTTAAGCTACTTCTATAATCATATTCTTCTACGATCATGTGGTGTGACAATTCATATCGATCATTATTTACAACAAGAGTATTCAGATCAAGCAATGTAACATATATATACGACTATTTCATTGTATATATACAAATCATTTATGTACATACGACGTACATATTATATATATACATATATATTATAAACGGACTTATAAATATAGCTCCATTTTAAGCCATTTACAATAAGTATGAAAAAACAGTTCAAATATAATAGTACCGTGAAATGGAATGACTTTGCCTGATTTTCAATGTTTGAAGCTTTCCATATATACAATAGTTTTTAGATACAATGTAAAGTTTTGAGAAATAACTCTCAACTCTAAAATTTAGAAGTGGACTAAAGTAAAAAATTAGAAACCCTTTTAAATGCTATTAACATATAACCCTTGTAATACCATGCATAACATTGATATATACTTTAAAATAAGTAAGTTGTGAGCACTTTTATTAAAATAAAATGACCAGGTAAATTTACCACATGTCACGGTACTTCAGTAACGTTAGACGTCACAGATACTGTATAAAAATTAACCCCGAGAAGAGCGAAAATTACTTCAGAATTTAACTTTGTTTTAATCACATGAAAAATTGTATTTTATAAATGTTTAAAAGTCCGTCCGTCATATGTATAATCCATTCTAAAGATTTGGAAAAGCGAAAATTTGGTAAAAGTAACGATATATAAGTGTATATATTTCAAATAGTTTTGATTATATTATAATATTTAGATTTTTTATGGCTGAGTAAACGTGGTATTATTTAAATCTCGGAACGTAATAAGATGTAAAAAAATAAAAATCCTCCAACCAATGAGTTGAAAGATTGTCTGACAACCATTTTAATGAACAGAATAAGCTTGTTTTTACATGTGAATATTTCCCATGTTTTAAGAGAAAATGGTTAAAAAACACACCTTAAAACCACGCAATAATTTATCAAGTTTTATCAAGAGAAAAAATAACATTTTAATCAGCTAGCTCTCCTGAAGATTTGTCACTTTTAGTCATCTCCACAAATGACATAGGACGCATACAGCTCTGAATGAAATTAACCACATCGAGTAATTGTTATCATTGATATTTTGTAATTTATTTCAGATTGTTGCTAATGGAGGAGTACATCTAAAAAAGATTATCAAAGACGAATATGATTAAGAAGAAGTTTTTAAATTGTATTTATGTTTCCATACCTTGCAAAAGATTGAAAGTTATTAAAGCCGAATAAAACTTAAAGAAAATACATTATTTCAAAATAATATTTCCTCTCCTAGGGGATGATTCAGAGTTTTATACATTTATTTCTCACAAGCAATATTACCTTTGACAGGGCTGGCCCTATAGTTACTGGCGTCCTAGTCAGTTTTGGCACCGCTTTTAAGTATAATTATATAAAAAAAAAACACAAACAAAAAAATACAAATATTTACTTTCTAAAAACGTATCGCACAACAATGCCAATAATAAACTCCGCGTGAAGTTAGAAGTTACAATACAAATTTGGTAACCGATTTCTTTGATTGTCATTAAAAGTAGCTGTCTTTATATATATACGAATACATGAAACCGCCTTTTTCCATCTTAAAAACTTCTGATTGTGATAAAAAATTTATAATATTTTCACTTTTTATTTTTTTTGAAAGATCTTTGATGCCCTAAGCCGGGGTTTCCCAAACTATTTTTCGCGCAACACTGGTGTTCCGCGACAATTTGGATAGTTTTATACACTAGAACACATTTAAAGATATTCTACTTCAAGATTGACAAAACGGCTAGCCGTGCTAATAAATATTGTTCATAAATCTTATAAAAAAGTTTGAAAAGACGTGTTAAATATACAGCATATCAGTGTATAAATTCTAGAGGTAAAAGTCTACGCGAAATTTCAAATCTAAGCCCGTGTTGTTTTCTTTTTAGCCTTAAAATTTGATCGACATGGAAGTGAAATTCTTGTTGACCAATCACACGTTATTAGGGATACATACTCGTACATCCAGTCCTCTTATTATACGAAATTTGTTTACACGATTCCTCTGTTACGCAATTTTTTGGGTAGCAGGATTTATTTCCGCAAATTCGCTTAGATATGCACGAGTTATTGCGAGCGTTCAAAGAACCATTTTAGTTTTCTGGTAAAATTTTGATAATTTTTACATGATTTCTCAATGTTGGGAATCAATCCGTCAATTTCACAATATGTTTTTTTACACCATGTTTTCTCCCAATGTGGAGCATGTGGAGGATATACACAGTGTAAAGATATCCACTCCGGAAGAGGAGTATATGGATCTCCGCAATGTGAAGACGTCTTGACAGATTATTTTTCTCAAGAACTGCTTGTCAGACAATAGCTCAACCCAATGGGCATCCAGTCCTGGATTTTAAAAATCCGACAGATAGGGAATAAAGCCAATATTTCCCGGATTGCTAGGCGGGTACGCTACCGATTACGCTACCGGGGAAATTAACACGTTTTACGCGTTTTTATCTTACGCTTCATTTCCTGCAACTAATGTATTGCGTTAAAACAGAATTGGGCGTATACTTTTCGACATTATAGATGAATTAAACATACATATAAAAACTAAAAAATATATGCAGTAAAATTATCAAATAATACTTTTTCACGACGTTTTAAAAAAAATTCTACTTTGATAGAGAAAGATTTGATTCATCATCTTGGACTTTGGAGTGAATATATTATATTGTTATACATTGGATACACATGGATGAATCTACAGAAGTCACAGGAGTAGCTGTACTACTAGTATTTGTTCGCTACACATATGATAAAAGTATTGAATAAGATTTACTCATATGCGCATATATACATGGATAAACTAATGGGGAAGATACATTCAACTGTATTGATGATTACCTTATAAATCAAGAGATAGGTTGAGAGAAGTGTATCGATATTTGTACAGACAGTGCTCGAGCAATAGTAGGAAAGATGAAAGGTGCTGTATCACGTGTCCAGAAGTAGCTACGAGTGCCATCAGTAGTCGTATTTTGGGTACTGGTGACTAAAAAAATCCATAAATTAAAAAAGTGTTATGGATAAAGCCGTGAAAATTAATACTATGTAAAATCAAGACCATTTCAATCCAGATTCTTTAAAATTTTGTGCAATGAAATGGGTGGTGAACACAAAGCACTTTTATTAAATTAAGACTTTATGAACTTCAAAGAGAGTTATTGGTCTTCTTGAAGGCACAAAGTAATTCAGGATAAAATTTTGTTGAAATTTTAACAAATCCTGTACGGTTAATAGAACTTGCATATCTGGAAAATATTTTTACCAAGTACAATGAAGTTAACTTATCATTACAAGGAAAAAGTAAAACAATTTTTAACAAAAGGGATAAAATAGCATATTTTGATAAAAAAAATACAATTTTGAATTTCATTTTGATTGTTTTCCTGCCTTACATGAATGTTTGAATGAATTAAATTTAAAGTAGATGATAGAAATTCCAAAGTATTTTAGAACACCTGCATAACTTGAAAATAACTCTTTTGTAATATTTTCCGAAAACTAGTAAGGAAGATTCTTGGGTTCGGAATCCATTTTCTGTGACAGCTAAGTCGGTAGGCTTAAGCACAAGTGACTATGAAAATCTAATTGATTTAATTAGTGACTCCGATTTGAAACAAAAATGCTTTTCGAAATCGAAAGATTTCTTGGCGAGTTTGTCAGAAAAGTATCCCAATTTGTCTAAACAAGCTATCATTGTTTTATTTCTATTTTCTACAACTTATTAATGCAAAGCGGGATTTTCTTATTATGCTGGAATGAAGTCAAAGTGCAGGCTCGACACCACACAAGATATTAGAGTCCAACTTACCAATATTGTGCCAAGAAGATATGCAACTCAAGGACTAAAAATCGCCGGTCACTAAGTGCTTTATTTATGTTCATATTATATTATTGTTTATTACTTTAAAATTATTACTAAATAGACAATGTATTTAAATAATATATTTTAAATTTTTTTACTAGTAGGAATTTATTACCCAACCTAAAAAGTAAGCTAGGTGTTCCGTTAAAATTTCCGGGCATGCAAAGTGTTCCGTTGCAGAAAAAGTTTGGGAAACCCAGCCCCAAGCATATGACGCCCCGGGCAAATACCCGTATTCCCGGTACTTTGAGCCCACTCTGACCTTTAATTGTATGAACAAACAATTAAAGAAAATTTATAACTCGTATCCACAACTCCATTCAATGTATAATATGAGCAAACGTACCGACCAACTTGGCAGACGAATTAAAAATCAATCAAAACGTCATAAATGTATATTTAAGAAGTTTAATAGTCTGTTGAAATATTATCGTTGATACAAAACCAATAAATGTTTTGGATACATCAATTTATTTCTAAGCATTTTTTAGTAGTTCGTAACTTTTTAGCCATTTCCTTTTTATTTTATAAGTATTTTATATTTTTATACTATACTTGTTTTAATAATACAAATATAAACGCTTGCAGAAAATACTGGGGATTTATTTCATTTTTCTTATATAATGGCGCCCAACATATCAAAAAGCTCTTGTTTGGTGGATAATCTAGACATTGCGGTCCTGATCAGAATATTTATTAAAACAACCAGCGTGCACAGAAAGAGTCGTTGATTTTTTCTTATTTGTACGAGTTTTATAAATCAAATGATATAAGTACGTCAATCGAACGCACTCTTTTTTACTATTTTCTGGATCCGCTGGTGTTCAAGGCAATTTGCTATTGTTAACTATTTTGGAAAGGCTGGCAGTCATAATAAAAATCAATGTTAGATTTTTTTGTAATTAAACCAAAATTGTACATACTCTCTCTAAATAAATCGGTATCAATCCGGCTCTATAATATTGTATACGCGTTTAAGAATTTTTAATCAAAATATTTTAATCAAAATTTATGTAATAATTAAAAATTTGCGCTCAATTTGATATCTTTATAATTTACCATTTTTGTAGATTAACTTAAAATTAGACTTCCTTGTCTTATATTTTTTTCTATTTGCTTTAAATATCAACCAATATGATGATAAATATATATTTTTTAATTGGGTAATACTGTATTTCAATTTGATTTATGTGTCAAAGATCTTTAGGATCAAGGCAATGTGACAATAGATTATATTAATTATTTTATCATTTTTAATTAATAATATTTTTTTTATCATAATACAAGGTCACAAAGTCTGTAATGATATCATTTTTTTGGCCAAGAAATCAATTATAATTGCCGAATATATCCTTTACCAAAGAATAGTGTGCCTTGAATATTTCACGACTCTGATCGTCTGGTTTCCGACGATCCAACAAAAACCTACACCTTATGGGTCAGGGCTCCTCCCAAAAACATGCAGATTACTTGCATCCAGTGTCGTAGCTACCGTGTAGCAGTCGACGAGAACTGCTCCAGGCGCACGAACCACGGGGGCGCAAAATTAGGAAGAATGAAATAAAATTAAAATGTATAAAAACGGAGCGAGAAAACGGTAATTTTGAAGATTGTTTTAAATGTAAATTAAACATGCGAATGGTTATTTTGTAAATAAAATATGTAAGTAGCAAACATTAGTATGTCCTCCGTACTTAAATAATTATTCATTTCAAATGAATTGTTATTCAGTAAAGTTTGAATCGAAATAAGATCACATTTAAAAAAAAAATACGTCAGAAGAGGAAAGCGCACCGATTTGACTTACTCCAGGGCGCTGAATATGTAGCTACGCCACTAGATCTCAGTACCTTTCGAATACTTACTACAGCTTTCAATTGACTCATAACTGTCTGGTATATTTATAACTATAATAATACAATGCGCCAGATGTCAAAATACCACAATCAATGTGAATTTTGTATTGTAAAATGGCTGGGAATAAAAATATTTTTTAAAGATAACAAGAGTTTTTTAATTAAAAATATTAAAATTCGTGTGGACTACACATTAGCAAAATTCATCAACCGACGAGTCTCGCGTTAAGAGCATCACTCATAGTGGCATTCTAATTTACACACATCGCGCATGCCTCCACTATGTATTCTATCAATTCATTATCATACGTATAAATGCTTATCTTCTATCACCATATGTTATCCTGGTAGATTTTCTTTATACGATTTTGATCCTCGAACAAGTGCGTCCATTATATTATGTTTAAGTACTAAAATCACACACAATAAACGCGTATTTTATTATAAATATTTATGATATATTTTAAATTATCGGGCAAAATTTTTGCTATAATGTTTTGAAGTATCTAAAATCTTTGTCTGTTTTTACGAACTTCAATAATATGTACAATTTAGCTGCATCTTTTGATCCATAGTTTACGCCAATGCAGTACAAATAAAGATGAGAGAAATGTCGACTGCAACCATTTTTCTCACTTGGCAGATAAAAAAAAACTAAATCAGCGAATTATGACACCTGACCCTATCTGAACAGTGTTGAATACCATTTTATTTGTACGTTCAGATGTATGATTGTGACGTTTTATTCATTATACAGATTATATTGTATATTTTAAGTCAAGTGAATGCATTACAACTAATCTTTGTTAAAATTCTTTTAAGGTTCTTCTCAGGCATTTACGTTTTTTGGTGTCCATGACCGCGGTCGAAAAGAAAGTCATCTTGGTGAATTGGATTGTTATATGAAAGTCAAGAAATGTGAGATACGATATGTCCAAATATAAAATCGTGTCTTAAAACTATGTCTTTTTTTGCAATAATTATAAAATTTGAAGAAAATTGACATTACTGAATAATTGTTAAATTGACATTTGACTAAATTCTGGCACACGCTTTTATCTAAGTCATATTAATGTTGTATCTTACGTATTGTTAAGACGCAACGAAAAATATTTGGTACCATTCTTCGTCCGGCAGTTCCATAACTGGACTTTACTGGCAACAACAGCTGATTTAAGTAAATTCTTATTAGAATATTATTTTGCAGTTGATTTCTATAACTGGCAATATTACAAGAAAAAAAACGACGAGCATTTCGCCCATATAAAGGTAAAACTCTATAACTGCATTTTTATAATTTTGAGATATTGAGGTTTT
>JAGVSQ010012170.1:0-11801 GCA_022683975.1 Rhyacophila evoluta
ACCATCCACCCGCCCCGTCCTTACACTTGCCAGGCATATCCCGGAGCTTTGATATTGAGAAGTGATCTACTTTATTCTACGAGAATGTCTAAAATTTACGTTGCCATGCACTTAAGTGTTCTGAAATTGTAAATAGCATATCGTCCACGACAAAAAATACCCCGTAGATCACACAACAAAAAATACAAGAACTCTATAGTCAATGTCATTTAATCAAATTCCAAATGTCAGTATTAAAAATTATCAGTTAATTTAATAGTAACGTTAATAAACATACGGAATTTGCTGTGATAATGGTGATTTAAAAGAGAGTTTTATTTTTATTTTCTGTAAAACGTGTGTCTTGTGGTATACGAGGTATTAATTTGTCATAAGAGATATTACATCAAATACATTATATTCACATTATGTCATTAGAATTATCATACTCGCCATATGAAGTCGTATTTTTTAAATCAAAATTAAAATTCGTTCTTGGTATGGCCAATATTAAAAACGAATTGATAACAGTGCATCTGTTTATTATTTACGCTAAAAATACGTAAGAAGATTTCGTATATAAATAAAATGCGGTCACCAAAAAGTTATTCAATTCGGTCGTGGAGAAAAGAAAGGTTACTCATCACTGGCCCCCCTAATAAGGACTGCTTAGTCTATTTCCGGCGAATGACATGATTATGAGTCATAGAATTCATGGTGGATTTTTTTTTTCATGACTAAAGAAAACTTTATAAAATAAATGACAAAAATATATTTAAAAATAACTCATTTTGCGAGTATATGTTCTATAACTTCTATCAAACATTTAATTCTAATCAATCTATTTGTCACTTACTATTGGCTTAAAAGACATGAATTCAGGTCTACATCTTTTGACAAAGTACCCATTTGTGAGTTGAAAGTGAAGAACTTTTTAAGTCTATTCAACTTCCGATTAGACCAGTCGCCTATAATGAATTTCTTTAATTATTCTTTAATTATCTACTATGTGTAGCATATGGCTAAGACACCGGGTATCCAAGTTTCTACTCAAGCTAACATCACTTTATTGATGCGAATTTAAGCCGTCATTAGTATTGGTCTTCTAAGACGCTAAAATCACAGAAAAGATACGGATAGAGTTGAGGTCCTTCAAAGGCATCCGCAGCACGTGTTTTCTTCGGTTATAAACATATTAAATTACTTTGTGTATTTTTTAAATTACCAAACGTATACTCAAACAAACTCATTAGTAATATTCGATGTTTTTGAAAATAACTTTTTTAATCTTCGTTATGTACCATGATTAAATACCATAAAGCAGCACTAATTTATAATCATGCGTCGGTGTATTAAAGTATGTATTCATAAAGAAGTGACTCAGGTTTTAAGGCAACATGGATGTATTTATGAACGCAATTAAATTGGATATGAACCCGTGTTGTACTAGATTAGGAGTATGTAGCATTATCAAATTGGATACAGTATTAGCATTTGTTAAGATTAATGCAAAAACATCTGTTGTGAGTCCGCCATTATGGTTAGGCGGGTGCTTAAAATGGCGGCAATGTTTTTCCCGCGCACGCGTCCTGCATCGCAAGTGACAGCGTAGTCTATGGCCTTGCCAAGGCCTCGTGGTCTTTAGCTTGGCATATTGACTTTGACAGTTCAATCGAAGTCCACGGAAAAGTTTACGATTCAAAAACGATCATCAATTATACAAAAAAAAATGATAACACCATTTATTTGTATTTTGCAAAAATGGCAGCAACCACATAACTGCATTTGAAAGTAATTTATAATAACTACATATTATATTGTAGAAAGAGGTAGGGCATATAGCTCGATTACAAAACATCCACTTGTAAATAGGTATATAACGCCTGGAATACGTATAGTCTAGTCCGTTGAGTGTGTGGTATGGCAATTCCAAAGATTTAGAGAAGTGGAATCAGCTTGGGGAAACTTCCATCCAAAAGTAGACGGATTCAAACTTAAGAAGATGGTAACCACGTTTTTATGTCATTCAATAACTATTTGTATTCAAAATGGTCTCCTAAGTTATTCGCAGTGCCGCGTCGTGGGTTAGAAGCGCCCTTGTGCAAAAAGTTTTTAAAACCACCTGTATTTTTACTGATTTATAACACGCATTTTTTTAAATTCTAGCCCTTTTCAAAGACTTTTATATAAGTAAATGACATTTGTTTTCATTTTGAAATATCATTGCAAGGTGAAAATACTGACGAATTTATTTCACCTTTCATATAAAAAGGCACCCATTATTTTATAGTGGGGGGGGGGGTGGTCGCTGGATAATTTTGCCGTGGAAAAGGGGGCGATTCTTTCAAAACGGTTAAGAAACACTGTCCTAAAGCATGACGATTTCTATGATACACAATATCAATAATTAATATTGAATAAATTAATGACAATTCGCTGACACAGTACGAATTAAGGCGAACGAACCTTAGCGAACGAAGACGAACGAACCTTTACGAGCGAATCCGGTAATGTTATCGACTCTCATGTAAATGCGAAAACACAATACGTTCCCCATACAAGGAAACGAAGAATTTAATATTTAATTAGCATGGAAGACAGGTGATGTGGTATACGGTCGTGATCAAGGCGACTGATATTGATTGTTTGGTGAACATCTTAACTCGCTGCGGAGGCCAGACATCAGCGGCGGCTCCAATGGTTGTTGACACTTGTCGTACTCGAGATGAGATTTATCGGAATATATTCCCACGAACAATTTTCCAATAAACTACAACTCAGTGAAAATATTTTAAAGATATGATAAAACTTTTTTCTTATCATAATTCATATATATCTAAATCATAAATTAGAAACTGTTGTAACATATATGCAATATTTTAACTGAATTGCACTGCACGTGTTAACTAACTATCGATTACAATTATGAATACTGATATTGAATTCTTGAAATTATGAAATGATATATTTTATACCAATTTGCATCGTAGTATTGATCTTTACAAACTACAGATGGCAAACGTTTGTTTTGCTCAACCATGTGCACTTCGGAAGTGGAGCGCATGGATCTCAACATTGTGAAGATGGCTACCACAGAAATCGAGTATATGATTGTCTGTTTTGATAGATTTCAACTCACTGGACAAATAAAAGTATACAACTTCACGCATTTAAACGTGGATTTCCAGTTCATAAAAATAACGATCATTAATATTTTTGACTGATGGTGCTTGATGGAAATTGATTTTAAATTCTAAATTATATAAAACTGGTAAATTACCATAAAGTGGAAGTCTACCAGTCTTAATTAATTTTGAATTTAAAATGACGATCATTTAACAAGTAGTGACTGTATATAATTTTATATTTTATGCGAATTTTTACAAAATACCACGGTTGATTGTTTTAAAAATTAGCATATGTTAGTCTATAATTTGAAATTCATAGATAATTTACACTCATGTAGTAATTAAAAGTTATACTATAATGATTTATCGTCAAATAAAAACTACTCAATGTATGTCAAGTCCATAGTATTATCATTTCAAACACATAAAATATTGAACAAAAAAAAACAATATTTTAAACGTAATTAAAAAACATAGAAATAATCTTTTTAGATATTTTTACAAAATACCTATATTAAACTTCTTAATCCTTCTTCTTTCTGAACAACCATTAGATTGCATTGGTATTTATATATAAATACTTTTGTTAGTTCAGCCAGAATTGGCAAGAAGAAAAACTAAAAGAATCGGCTACGTTTTAATCTATCCACGTGTTTCTCCTGTATTATCATCATTTATATACAACCGTGCTGTTTCTAATACATCACCTTAAAACGCTGGAAATTTGATTTTTAAATGTCAACAATCATCGACTCAGAGAGCATAGTCCTTACACCCATTGCAAGCTAAGTGAGTGGAGAGAAAAACTCTTTTTACGTATACATTAAAATACACGCCCTGCTAATATGCCTTGTGTGCCTTAAAAAAAATAACATCGCGTGCCCTCACTACACACCTGACACGTGCACTTTCTGACAATGAATGTTAATTGCGAATAGATGCGCAATTGTTAAAATACAATATTAATATCGAACGCAATATTTTTAAATGGATGTAATTAAAACTTTGCTTAATATATAATTAAGCCATTTAGAAATTGTGTAATAAACAATAGCTTCAGCCTTCTATAACAATAATAATCTTTTATTATAGATTTCCTTACACATTCAATTATCGAATTTATTCCTGATTTATATAAACAAACCCGCAAGTCCCGGACTTATTTTCATGTAAATATAATTATTATTGTACATATCACGCGAAGGTCTACAAACTCTTAAGATCGTATAAATTCATATGCTCCCATTTCTGGGCGGACATGGTATAAAATATATTCTATTTATTTTGCATAATTACAATTTCAGCCAACTTGTAATATAAATAAAAAGCCTAGGCAAATATGTATAGTTATATTTAGTTCGCTCCAAATGTGAAACATGCGTCTCCATAATATAAAGGTTTATTTTAAGATATATCTTTACAGATGTCCTAGTCATAAAGAACGAGAAAAACCTTTAAAGTTATCTAGTCTAACCTAACCTAATCAATCTCGGGGCGTTTTTGTTCAAAAATTAATGTGTCGTAAGAAAATTTTACTTTAATAGCATCGTTTGCTTTGTATAATATTTAAACGTGGAAGAAGACAAAATGCTTTAAGTAAATATATTAAAGTTTTTAAATCTAGTTACGAATTGTTGTTCCTTCATCAAACATCAGCACATAGCAACATTTATTTTGGATAATAATTATTATTAAATCCTAAGGTATTCCTGTCGAAGAATGTGGATTGCTTTCCGATATTAGAACTCCACGACACGTCCGATTGATAGCAGACGTAAGATCGGAGCAGGTGGACGTTGAGTACGTTTATTATTGAGTAAATACCTCGTAGCATTATATTATTATTCGAAATACGTGTGACTAATAATTAAATTACAATATTTCATGTGACATTTCCACCATGTTTTCAGTGTAGCCAACCATCGGACAATAAAGAATTATCATACTTTTTTGCAATAATGAGATATTACGAGGCATTTGCGCATTCGATTTAATATTGTGTCCACCTCATGGACATGACACGTGCTGTCTCATGTCGATTGTAATCGATCGGCGATAATTAATAATGAATTATTCAACATTTTTATCGTATCTGTTGTACAGGAATTAATATTTATTTGCTCACATTATTTCTACAACATAATATACAAATATAATTATTTAACAATCCTTTCTACCATATAAACAAATATCCAGATCACAAACTGTGTCAATAAATCGATGGCCTTATAAAAAATATACAGTGATAGAAATGTACAAATTTTTCACGTGTAAATTTGCTTATTCAGATTTTCTTTAAAATCACTTCCGATTATAAAGTTAAAATAATGGATTTACGTTTATATTTTATATTATTTATTATTATTTGTCTTCTAATTACACATCATATAAGGTCTTGACAAAAACTTAACTCAAGAATACTTACAACCGCATTTGTGCACTGAGCTATCGATATATGAAGTAATTATTTATTATATCTTTCTATAAGCTCTGGGGCCTCAATTAAGATGCATATCATCGTTGTGGAGCGAAAAGTCCCTGTTTATTTTAAGAAAGTGTTGACAGTTAATAATATGTTTTAAAACCATAGAGTAAATCATGGAATATTTTTCTGTTTATTGGGGATAGTAGATAGATGGAGAGTTTATTATATGAATCGTAGAAGAGAAAGTGTTAAATTGTTTTATGTATACTTTGTAGCGATGCCAGTGTATTTTATTAAAGTTATTGCAATAGTTCGTTGACCATTGGTGCGACACACGAAATATAAAACATATTAGAATAAATCATAAATAAAGACGCGGCAAACAATGGAATGAACGTGAGTATGTAAGCTTCGGGTGTGAAGCTAAATGCCTGCCAAAATTGAAAACAGTCCCTTCGTTTTCGTAACATCATTGTCATGAGATCGGCACCCCGAACAATGGACTGGCTTAGCATACAAACGGAAAATAAATTACGTTGGATAATATTTACATGTGACAGCTGACGAGAAACGATCTGTCAAATTTGAAATTTCGAATCAAGATGGCCGGCGGGCTTTGGGCATAGATAATTGAATCGTGGGCGATCGGATAACATCATTCGCTAATGGAGGTTTTTTGTACTCATCTCAGAAAAATGGTGTTTCATATTGAATTCCGTGAAAAATATTTAAAAAAAAAACACATTACACGTCATCGTGAGTGTACTATTACTTAACCGGTGACATACTATCATCTATTACTATGCATAAATGTTTTTAATTACAATTTTCGTGTCCATAATCAATATTTGAAAGAAAGACCACAGATATTATTATAATCATATTTGCCCTAAATGTGCAGTTCGAAGATAAAATGGCATTACAAAAATGGAGTATAAGTATATTTGCATATCAAGACTTAGCTTGACGAAAAAAAATCACGATGACAGAAGAGACAACTACTTTGATAATATGAAGAGAAATGGCCATGTTAAACTAAATTGCTTGGAGTGTGAATTTATACCAGCTAATAAAGAGTTAGTTTAAATGTATGTATTCCATATATTTCTGTAATAAGAAATATCAAACTCTCTCTTTAATTTTATTTCATTTAAAAAATATAAACAACTCTGTCATTGTTTTATTACAATATTACTTTAAAAAGGTATACCACGTTGTGAATGCCTTTGACTTAAATAATTCAAAGTATTCTATGGGTTAAAAATTCATTCATTTTTCCGCCCAATTATTATAATTATGTCATGCTATTTTGTGGTACCGTTAAGTATATATACAAAAATAATTTATAAAATAGTGTTTATAAGAAGCTGTATTAAAAACCTATGGGTCGATTGTTTTGAAATATTTATGGTTATTTGCATAAGTTTAAGCAATTTCTAAAATTGAAACAAAATCATGTTCGCTTTTTCAGCAGATTTACACACTGTGTTACCATTTCACAGGCACGCCTATTATCCAGTAGTGCAATACTATAATGTTTTTTACTAAGCAAATAATTGAAAATACTATTAAAAATAAAACGAATTACTGCACTTAAAAAGCCACAATATTTGACAACAAATTTTAATTTGATACGCCACAAAATAAATAGTTGAATATTATGTCACATTGACTGAATTGTAGCGAATAAAATTCGCGCGAACCATAGAGAATTGCCGTCAGTAGCAATGGCCTACTTTGCACCCAATTAACAAACAACCTGTTAACCTGACAACATTATCGATATTTTAAAAACACTAACATGACAATTAAAAATACGCTTAAAATCATTTTACTAATATTTTAAATACGGGGCTTATTATTATACGTTCCCTCTGAAAGTGGAGTGTACGGATCTCAATTCTGTAAAAATGAATACTCTGGAAAAGGAGCATTTATCTCAACATTATACAAATTTACTTCAAAATGCATCTTTATATTATCCTCTTGTGTATAAAATATAAATATATTTTACTTATATTTATCTCTAACAATGTGAAGATGACCAATCTAGAAATTAAATATATGGATTTCTACACTGTCATAATTAATGTTTTTATGTTGAGAGTTTTTTTAGCAATTTATTCAACACATTGGACATCTAGGTTCTGCATCTTTGTATTTTGTTAAATCAGCATCTGTGGGAATTATACCCGCAATATCTCGGCTACCGGGAGACAGATAATATAAACACATCTTCAAATACAATTTTCTAACCTAGCCTAACATAATGTCCGGTGTTTTAAGTATGGGTAATTTTCTGATGTATTCATAAGTAAGAGGCTTTTATTCAGATGGCAATAGTCCTTTTATGATATCTTCTAATCTGTGGTTAGGGAGAATTAAATATATCCAAGTGCATAATTCTTTTGTATTCCATTTTTATATTACAATTATATTTACAGTTTAGATTTCTATTTAAAAATATCTTATTTTTCATTGTCGGAATACTTAATTAACACAATGTGGCTTTTCCAACACGGTGACCTCCACACGTTGTTTAGTGGTATTGTCGTTAAAAATTCAAAACAAATATTTACATACTTCTTTGATAAGATGTCTAAATTTTGTGCCTAAATATGACTTTAAACACGTAATACACAACAATATTATGATGTGCGTTGTCTTATCATAGAAGTAGAAAGAGTCCAGTGTCAAAAACTTGCTGTCCACTGAAGAAGACAAAAAATAATCAAAACAAACTAAATCAAATTTTCAATGTTGGAAAGATGTGACATTCACAACGTAATATAATCTTCTCATATATGAAAATTATTAATGTATTGTAGCAAAAGCCGAATGACCAATTGCAAAAAAATAAAACTTGAAACCAATTATAAAATATAAAGGTGTGATGACTTGAAGGTATTTATTGGCAACTCAAGTTGAAAACTTTGTCTTCGCTGCTAATATACTGTATTAAAATATTTAAATAACTGAATATTAAAAAAATAATGGTGTAATACAAAGTACACAAAGGGTGAGTTTAAATTACACTTTTAAATCAATTACACTATGTGACATAACCATGTTCGCCTCAATTCAGTATTCAGTCCTACATAAATTATACTGGGATTTAAAAAAATACATCTTGTATACGAATCCGCGTCCGTTGGTATCAAAACGAGCACACGTTCCTTTTGTTTATTAGGAGACTATGCAATATTATATTTATTATAATACCGATATAACTGAAGTTATGTTCAAAATAGGGATGTATAAAATAAAGTCGATTAATCAATTGAAAATGTTGTAATGCCCATCCCTAATCGACAAAATATTTCAAAATTGTTTTATTTTTTATTTTATGTTAACAATGCACAGTTTGTCAGTTTGTGAGGAATATGCAAACAAAAACTCTAAGAAAGGAAAAGATTTACATAAAAATGTGAGGTCCAAGAGCATTTACATGGCATTCAAGGGACCCATCATTGTTGAAGAAAATGCATTATTTAAAAATGGACGTGTTTCGAGGTGGCTTAGGTCCGATGGTGGGCAGATTACATTTTACCATATGTTATGCGTTGGATACCAATATGTTGAATATTGAATCAGTTTTTAACGTTTTAAAAAACAGTGGCGCGCAAAAATAAACCACAATCGATCAACATTTAATTGAAAATAAATCATCACAAAAACCATAATTATTTTACATGTCACTCATGAAAAAGCAGCATTAAAATCTCTTAATACTTCGTAAATGTATTACTCAGCGTACAATATACAGTGGATAAAAACACATTCACTATTATTACGTCAAATTCTTACTCGCACTTTAACGTGGCTCTAATCCCAGATGAACATTTGACCTAGAACTAGGTTATATTCATGAAACAGAAGTCTTCGCACTGCGTACAGCTATATGCTCCGCTTTATGAGTATAGTTATTTTGAATATACGAGCATTGAGTTTTTATTTTAATTTATTGATACGTAAACATAATTGTACGTATTATTTTTAAAAAATAATCCATTTATCGAAAAAGGCAATCAAGCCATAGATGAAATTCGTAAGATAAACTTCTTTAGAATACTGGATATATTATTCTTTCTATCTTATTGTCTCTTCACTATTAACGAGTTTTTTTTTTTAGTTTGATTTAATCTTTTGTAACTTATAATGTCCACAGTGTGTTAAATAAATAAATAAACAAACAAAAAATACTAAAATGAACTACAATATGTTCGCTACCTTCTAAACAGTAGATAAAATACAGAATTTTATCACTGTTTACGTAAATAATATAATTTAGAGTGCTGCAGAAGAATTCGTGTTGATTGATTCATTATTTAAAGCAAATATTTCGAACCGCCACTGAACTGTATGTCCAACTGACTCATCTTGCGTGATATATTATTTGCTCATAACGAAATTTTGAAGATATATGATTCTGAATTTGTTTAAATCCCTTTGTAGAACATTAATAATAGTTAAAAACAGGATAAAAAAATATATTACAATAAAATATGAGTCATAATACATCGACGACTGCTTAATAAATCAAGGGTTTGGCTAAGGACCTATTCTCGAGAGAAAGACATAATCACACAGCTGTTTTCATCGGTTAGGACCTTTTCTTCTAGACAAATCTGGCCTCTATATTCAAATAGTAAAAATGTGGAAGTGCATAGTTTAATACAATGCTGTTTCAACGATAATTTCAATGTTTTTAATTTATATAAGGGGAGTGTATTATATATACAATAGCCGTGAATTTATATCATTCGACACCGGACATCACGAGTTTGAGTCTCGCAACGAAATTAAACCAATCAAAACATGTAATTAATTAAAAGCAAAATAGAATTTGACACGTAATAGGGATTTGCTATCAAGCAATACCATACAAAACGATATATTAAGATAATACATCGTGGAAATCCATATACTTCACGTGCATCGGAACGTAGTTATACGTGTTGTAATTCAACGTATATGTTTATTATAATATGAGACGGACAAATATTAATTTATCATTTGGCTTATTTATGTGAGTAAAATTAATATGATCGGCTCTATCAAATATATAAATTAAATTTAAACTTGATTGAAACATACTTGAAACAGATAAATTTAAAACTATTTTTCAAACTTTCATATTTTTTATTATTTAAGGAAAATACATGGAGAATGTTCAACTGTTGTATTTATAAATAAGTTTTCGTAATATTATTGTTATTGTGGAATTTTCGTTGTGAGATTACACGGTTTAAATTTAAATAATCGATTTTCAAGAGAAAAAATGTTCAGTGCTTTCTTGTATTACCGCGTTTGTTTCTGATATAATAAAAATAATTTCTATACGTGCGAAGAATTCTTTCGAGAGAAAAATGTCCGAGAAATACTCAACCCGTTGTGTGTCGAGTCTTTTCAGAGTTGTAAACAAAATTATTTCGATGACAGCAGAAGATTAATTCTGTTGGAAAACTCGCTGCCTAAATAACACACCAAAAACGTATCCGATACATCAAATGACGATAGATCAGATGGATTCATAATGTATGCTCACAAATTAACAAAAACTAATAAATAGTTTGTAAACCAAATTATCGTTGCGTGAAATGTTGTAGGTGAGGTGATTTGACTTCGTGAGGAACTTGTATGTAATAGTTAAAACCAGACGGTTATGTTAAATAAACATGGTGTGACTTTAGAACTAGATAGGACTTGTGCTGTGAATGTGTTCAAAAAGCCTGTATTCAGCTCGTTTTCTTCCAATTAGTAGAATTCTGAAGTCTTGGAAAACGGTAGGGTACTATTGATTGTATGTATTTGGCGGAAATAAGAGACGCTGGCATGAACTGGAAAGATCCAAAATTCTAAACGACGTAAAGTGGTAAGCAAATGGTACGGCAATTGAAGATACTGTATGGATTTACATGGAAATTTACAGTTTGAAATAGTATTAGTACGTATAATTTTACAAAAAAGCGTCACACGCTTTGTATAGATATGTCACACCAAAATATGAAGCATATATGGAAAAAGAATAAAATTCTAATTGATCAATTGTACTTGGTAAGAGGAGTGAATTTTGAGGGATCATTACGAAAATATAACTCGTTTCTAACTATTGTAAATTGCATTCGGTAACGGAGGGGTTATATACAATAAATAAATAAGAGGTAGGTAAATATAAACAGTGAAGTAAAAGTACGTCGCAGGACATAACAGAAGCTATTACCATAACGCATTATTGACTTGAATTGATTTAAATATTTTAATTTATT
>JAGVSQ010012171.1:0-11801 GCA_022683975.1 Rhyacophila evoluta
AAGGCGACAGAGCGCACGAACGTACAGGTACGTGCATACTCCTCAAAGGGTTAAGCAGCAATAAATAAAATTTAAATTTTGTTTTCTCAAAATTTTACTTTTATCATTAGCTGCGGGCACAATAGATGACAGAGCGACGGTGACAAGCCGATGGAAACAGAGGTGTAAAATTGCTATAAATAGGTGAGTGAGCAAATATTCTCTCTCACCTATTTATAGCTAGTTTGCATCTCTGTTACGGTCGCTGTGCCGCGGTCACTTTGCTATCTTCCCCGCGGTCTTATAGTATATAGTACACTTTCAACAATGCTAATAAATGTGCCCTCCATCTATCTTCCCCGTCCTTACACCTGGTCTTAATTAAGCGTATCCCAAAACTTTGATATTGTGAAGTTATCTACTTTATTCTATGAAAATTTCGGGACTTAATATAAATTATCCAAGACTTAGATTGCTACGGACTTAAAAACTGATATTTGGAAACGATATGAAATCAAATTAGTAACTGATATTTGTATTACAGTTGTTTTACGATGAGATTTATTATCAGCAAATACCTCAACCCATTGTGTATTAATGGTCTCCGTTTCAATGAATGCAATACATACAAACAAGTATTTTTGCATCCACTTGGATTGAACCAGCGATATACGTTGCTAAGAGTTTTAAAAACGTACACGCTTACCAAATCAGCCACGGAGGCGTAAGAAATATTTTTTTTGGTAGATTTAAATTTATATTACAATTAACCGATTGAATTTAATTTCGTGTGTGTGTGTTTTTGCAAGGATTTAATTCTTGTAGGAATACATAAAAATAAATTTTAATGTATATTTATAACACAAAACATTTCGATGGGGTGCACAAACTTCACATAGCTAATCATAAATAATGATCATATTATCCGTTCACTCAATGCATTATTTAATACGGAACATTTTAATCTTTTATCTAAGATTTATAACGATGAAATATTATAAAAAAATGTGAAATTATAATATAAAATCAAAATATTTTCAGAGCTCGAAAACTGCATGATCTTTCTAATTACGTGTACGTTTGGTCAAATATTTAGAGTTGAGACCCATGTATCAGTATGACACATTTCCACGGAAATGTTATTATTTAATGTTTTAAATCTACATTTATTTTTAATTTCATAAAAAAACACAAAACAATCTGCTCCACAAACTCAGGAATGTAGATTGACACACTTAAAATCAGAGTCCTTCTCACTTTCACATATATAATTAAGTAATATTTTTTAAAGGAAATGTCTATTACATAATATAAATATATTGATGGTAAAAATGATTAAATAACCCCATTCTTTGCGTCAGTATTTTTATGTATGTGTAATTAAATAAAAAAAATAAACTTACGTATTTTATCCGGTGTAACTGCATTCTGCGCTTCAGCTCCAAACGATGCCGAAAGGAGTAAACTTAAAAACACTAAATATGAACTGCGTCCCATATTCATTTTTATATTGATATCCAACTCGCGATAAACTATTTATAGAAACGGTCCAATTTCGACCGGTTTATCTGTGTTAAATTTATTTATCGAAAAAAAATCAATCGTGAATAGCCGTTCGAAATACGGTTGTTAAAAAAAAACTAATTATATCATCACAAAGCCGCGTTCCAAATTTGAAATTATTCGTCGAGTGCACTCACTTTTTTTTAAATTCTTTTCGCTAGGCTATCAGAGATGAAACTACTTGGCCGTCTCGATCTGTTATTTTGTATATTATTGCGATTACAACATAATATTTTTTTAGGTTACGTCGTTATGTCAGCGGCTACGTAATAGCAGAATGAGGTTTGCCACCGGCTCTTGAAGAGTGAAAGCAAATTGAAGAGACACGGACATTTTATACCGACACCCGCTACAGATTCAATGTTTTGAAACAATTTGTATACAGTGTGTTTTTTTATCAAGCGCATTTTTCATTAAATTATTCCTGCATATTTAAATTAAAAATATGACTACTAAAATACGTGTTTTATCAATTATTTTCCAAAACAATGAAACGTGACAATAAAAAATAATGTTCCCATCCGACATTATTTAATAATATACCGCTAGACTACAATCTGCTCATTTCGGGATTGCGTAGGACTGACTTCACTAGAAAAGTGCTTATAAAACGTTTTCATCCTAAAACCCCCGCGATCTGAAAATATAGTAGTTCATTTTTTAAAGGAAGAGCTTCTCTTTCGGCTTAACCATTCGTCGGACCGGTTGGCCGTTCCAACTTGATTTCTACAAAGGATAATTATATAGCTTTTTAAAAAATTACGAAATCTTACGGCAAACGACAAGGTCTTTTCTCAACAATGCTAGATATTAACAGAGCATAATTAGATAGAATAGAAATCACGCACACTCTAGTGCGAGCCAACTAAGGTCTTAGGAAGCTGCTCCTAGCGCTGGGCACCTTGAAGGGCGCCTCACGTTGGTTACGCCATGGTATACGCCCGCATAACAGGTGAAGCTACATGGCGGGTGGTGGCGGGGAAAGCAAGGAAACCAATTAGTTAATTTATGATTAATTTCAGATATTTTTGAAACCTGTATATATCTTAAATTACAGTATGGTATGAATGCACTTTTTACCATTTCCGCTCCAAAAATGGAGTGAATCTCTTGATTGTGATAGTGAAAGAGTGTTTATCCATATAAAGATTTATTTTGACATGCTGTTTTTCACGAGAATTAGCTATCATTAAGTTACTGATAACAGAGACGGATTATGGACACTGGGCGCGCGCCTGGGAAACATAAAACAAGCGGGCCTCAAAAGCAAGATTTCAATACGCGCATAATTTTACTGAGGCAAATTAAATGAAACAGGAGAAACTACATTTTTTCGACGAAATGTAAAAAAATTAAGGAAGACCTAAAAAACGAATATCTATAGGGGACACAACGACTTTAACTGCTCCAGGGCCTTGAATTTGTAGCTACGCCATTAGTTGTAAGAGTATTAAAGTTACCTCTTCAGGATTTAATTTCCTAAATTCAATCAATTGATCATACAACCCTGTATATAATATGAATTGTATTAAATTCTAACCAAACGCGTGATTAGAGCTCACAATCTCCGGTATCAAATTACGTTAAAATTTTGGCCACTCGAGTGACATTTAATTTACTTGCTTAAAAATAAAATATTTAAATAAACAAATATATATTTCGTAATCCCCTGGAAGACGAGCATTCTAGTTTGAGAAACACTGTTCAAATACATGGTTTGTATTTATATAAATACGCATTGTGTGCAGAGCAGACCATGTTGAAAATTTTCTGTAACAACTATTTAAGCCGATAGCAATGTTATTGTTTCACGTTGAATTTGATAGCGCTGCATGACAAATTATCTTAGCTTACTTTTAAGACATAGTGTCCGTCCACAACCGTGAATTAAAGCCCTTTGGGCATTAATCCCATCAAACCCTGTTGATAAGCATCATGTATTTAAAAAGATTGAAATTTTAAAATGCTTAAATTTGGTTAAGTTAGATTAGTAAATATTAGGTTAGATGTCGTTATGTGTAGGTGAAGTTAGATAATTGAAAATTAAGATTTTTAACAATCTCCATGAAATATATTTTCTCAAATACTCCTGAGTATTTATTCATCCCACGAGGCCGCATTGTCAATATGCTATGTCTCGAGACATTTCACCTGACGTTAAACAGTCTATAACAATGTTGTTGTCAAAATTGAAGGACACCAAAAATAAAACTTAAATAAAATTCTCAATAGTCCTATAGATTCAGTAAATTGTTCTTAATAAATCGTATTTTAATTCTATTTTTAATGCTCGACTATAATTCTAATACTTTAGATAAAAAACTGTTAACGACCAACAATTGTAAAAAAAACTTCTGTGATAATTTCAGAATGCAGAAAAAAGTCAATTATGCATTTATTATTACTATCAGTATCATAATTATACTGAAAACATCAAACACTGTCATTCAGTTGAAAACTTCAATCTGCAGGTGCAACTAATGTTTTAATATTATGTGTTAAATATACTATATTCTCAAAACTTAATATACGGTTTTTTTTTAGCTTTTTGAGGTCCCAAGATTCGCTACCTTAAAGCAGCATCAGCAGAATGCATGCTTGCGTCGGATACTGGGAATGAAGTGGACCGACTTCGTAAGGAACTGGGAGATAAGGGAACGGACGGGACAAACCCCTGTCACACTAAAAGTCATGCAGCGATGCTGGAAGTGGCAGGGCCATGTACTACGGATGCTTTCAGAAAGTCTGGCTTCTGCTTGTCTCTTCTTCTGACCGGTGGAATTCCGGTGACCTGGAATGCCGTTGCGTACTCGGATTTACTCAGCGGAACTGAAGAGTGCTGGTATGACCAGGAAGGATGCAAGGCGGCTGGCGGGTGACAGAGAATCTTGGAGGCTTCATATGGAGGCCATATGCTCCGCATACGGAGCGGGTATGGCAGAGAGAGATATTTATATATTATTATATTTTGAATTTTCATACAGCGGAAGAATATTTAAAAAAATGAACAAAATATTATTTCAATGTGAAATTTTGAAGGTAGAAAAGTCAGGTTCATGTATGCAGTCAGGTTCACTCTTATGTATATAAAATACATAAGAGTCTCTCCAATAAGGTAGAGGTTAGCGTGCGCGCCTAGAAATCCGGAAAATTCGGGTTCGCTTCTTATATCTATCGGATTTAAAAAAAAAATACAAAAATGCAGGGCTGGATGCCCATTGGATTGAGCAATTGTCTGACAAGCAACTATAGGAAAAAATAATCTGTCAAGACATTGTTTTCAGATTGCGGAGATTCATATACTCCACTTTCCGAGCAAACATTTTCACACTGCGTATATGCATATGCTCCATTTTCAGAACGAACATGGTTAAAATATATATAAACATTTGTAACGACATGTGAAGATGCTCAATTACCAAAGCTGTGGTGTTAATTCACGCAGATATGTTTTTAGATAAAAAAAAATCCATTTTTATTTTTTTTATAATTATAATTAAAATGGGCGCTGAAATATCCCAGGACATTAGCTACCATACAGCCAGCCCTGAGCCTATTGACTGAGCCATTGATCGATAGCCAATATTAAAACTCTTCGCATTATGGATCGGAGAACATTGCAAAAGATTTTATTTATTAGCTCTCTTTTTTAATTTTATTTTATAAAAAAATACAATGTATAAGATACGACATTTTTTATTCCGTATGCGGTATACCAGCGATTGTCAGTCGGGATTCATATGGCAACTCAGGGGATCACAGAGTCCTTCCAGGGAGGGACAGACCAAACTCTAGGAAATGCACAGTCAATATACATGACGTGGCCTACTATGTATGAAATTATAAATTACGAACAAAAAAATCATGACGAATGTGCGAAAGTAGAAATCTTAAGATAAGGCATAGAATTTATTTAACTCAAAAGAGGGCCATAGCCCCAAATAGATTAAGAGCCGCTGCGGTATGCTACAATAATAATTATATTAACGAATACTGTTTAGCTTAAACTTTTAATTTTTAGTGTTGCAAAATTAATGCGGAATGAATAATCATATAAACATGTGTACATAAAAAAAATAACATAGCCAAATATGATCTAATAAACTATATAGCAACGTATTAATTACTTGGAAAAGTAATTTGAACTATTCTTTTTGTACCACGTTCGCTGCCAACATGGAGCATATGGATCCACACAGTGTGAAGATATCCACTCCGAAAGAGAAGTATATGGATATCCGCAATGTGAAGACGTCTTGACAGATTATTTTTCACGAGAATTGTTTTTCAGACAATTGTTTAACCCAATGGGCATCCAGTCCTGCATTTTCTGACATTTAAAATCCGAGAAATGGGGAATCGAACCAGCATTTTCCGGATTGCTAGGCGCGCACGCTACCAGGTAGACAAAAATACCATGGATTATTTTATGAAAAAACAATCACGGATGTAAAGAATAAAATCCTTAGTTATTAAACTGCAAATCGTCGCCAATATTGCAGGAACACGTATTTTGGTTATTTGGTATAAATCACTTTGTCAAGTATAGTTTTATTTTTTGCAATCTCTAGTATTATTTGCAGATTTTTGCATAAATACATAATTCGTACTCGTTTTATAAATATGTGTTAACGCAAAAACTTACTAATAATACAAGAAATTGCAATAAACACAACAATACTTTACAACGTGACTCGCTACAGTATCGACAGTTTCTGAACCTTGACAATTATTAACCCATCCATCACTCGCCACGTCTTCACACTCGTTGCTTTGACATATATCGTGGTGTAACAAACGTGATGTGATTTTCATAGTGCCAAAAGTAGTCCAGAAGTACCTTCCAAATACGTTAACTGGCAGATAGACAAAGATAAAAACTTGGTATGTATGATTACACTCAAACTTAATAACCTAACCGAAGTTCATTTTATTTCTATTTTTTTACGAGCAGTTTAAACTGCATTGGCGGCCACGTAGTTGATAACCTTGCATTGCTCAATTAATAATTGTGTCATTTATTGTATTTAGTATTTTATGTATCTTTTTATATTTCAATTTAGTTCAAGATTGAATGTACGCAGCTTAATAATATATGTTTTAAAATAAATATTTATTTCGATTTTAATTGTGTCTTTTAACTTAGTTATCAATATAAACATACATGTGTGTGTCACAAAATGAGATGCGTGCCAAATACTGGTAGTAACATGATTTGACTTCTTCTTCTGAAGAACTTAAGGATGAAGTAATTAACAAGGCAGGAGGTCGTAAAAGTCATGCTACTAAACCGAAACTGGCAAGGATACGTCCTGTGAAAGCTTTTGGGTAATTTATACCCTGCTCACTTTAGACTAGCTTAATGATTTTAAGCTCCGCAGAATGTATTCAAATGATTTAAGCGTTAAAGAAACCTAGCCTGGCAGTAATGAAGAATCCTTCAAACACCATGTGATAGCCACATTCTCATATTCTCTTTATAAGGAATTGATATGGAAAATGAACAATCACATTTTTAGACGAGCTAATTCATTAACACATTGTGTTGGTGTTATCGATTATTCATATTGTCGCCAATATTACAGGAAGTAATGGCACCATTAGAATGATTAATCAGTATACCATGTTCGCTCCCAAGGTGGATCTACACAGTGTGAAGATATCTACTCTGAAAGTGGAATTTATGGAACTCCGCAATGTGAAGACGTCTTGACGGATTTTTTTTTTGCGAGAATCGTTTGTCCAAACATTGCTCAACCCAATAAGCTTCCAGTCCTGCATCTTTAGATTTTTTAAGCCCAACAGATGGTGAATCGAACCCGCATTTCCCTGATTGCTAGACGTGCATGCTACCAACTACGTTAACCGGAGAGATATACATCGTCCAATACACACCCACTTGGCGATCTTAGATTTAATATAAAAGATTTATTTCTGTTCATATTGATAAGTATTTTTATTTCGCAATGATTTGAATGATAATCATAGGAGTTTTGTTAAAGAATACACATTCAAATTCACATTCAAAATATTTGGAGAACTATCCATCACCGGACAGTGAGAGTTTATCGCGGATATATCGAATGGAGATTTTAACGAGAGAATTTTTCTGATCCTTGCTGTTTGTTATATACAATTCAACTACTATTCGTTGAAATAGAAAGTTTAGATTGTAAATACTTAGCAATAGATAAATATTAATTGTAAATTACTTGGAATTTATAATTATTTGCAAAACAAAAAAAACTAAACGTTAGTAATAAAGTTTAATACTAATGTTTGGCAAGAATTATTACGTATCATAATTACACATACGAAGCCAACAATTTAACATTTCCTACATATTTAAAAACATTATTTAAGAACACACGAAATAAAAATACAGTAGCGCACCATACAAAGTTATAAGAACGTCGCATGTATTAAAAAATATCGGACTGCTTGCATTATATTTTGGTTCCTATTCGCTGAAATACAATCTCCCGATAGAGAGAGTTCACAATAGGTTTCTAAGATTTCTGTAAATGTGGGTCAATGGATACTGTCCGTTTCTTTGCCCAGCGGATTGCATATTATAGTTAAAAGCTAAGGATGAATATGTATTTGATTTTTTTCGATTAATACGTGGCTTAATTGATAACTATCATGCCGTTCCTTGGCTTAATAAAAACGATTTGTTTTTGTTGATTTTGATGATGACATCATTGATGAAAGAATAATGGCGGAAATAAAGAGGTGACATCCTAAGGAAAATATCTTTAATACACTAAGCTATTGTGTCTAGACGTTCATAATACTCTATGTCTTTCTCTCTGAGACGTAATGACACTATAGATGAAGTGAGTGACAAGTGCAGTATTTTATTTTATTTCTCTAAATATAATGTCTCTCTAAAAAAATAGTAAATTATGTCTCCTCGGTAGGGTAGTTAGTAGTGTACACCCCCAGCAATCCGGGGAATGCGGAGTCGATTCCACATCTGTCGGATTTTTAAAATCTAAAAATGCAGGTCTGGGTGCCCATTGAGTTAAGTAGTTGTCTGACAAACAATTCTCGTGAAAATAATCTGTCACGGCGTCTTCACATTGCGAAGATCCATATTCCCCGCTTTCGGGGTGGATATTTTCACTCTGTGTAGATCCATATGCTCTACTTTTAGAGCGAACATGGTATAAAAAAAAATGATCACTTTGACAATATTGGCAGGCGTGTACCTGATAATTACCTGCATGGCCGCGCAGTCCTAACGTCCAAATTATGTACCGCATAAGGAGACATGAATATGATGAATGCTTTTTTATAATTGACATGAAATAAATTTGCCAGTGTATAGTACAATGATGGATATTTACATAATAAAAAATAAGGTACCATATAAATATAAGATACTTAAGACGTTTAAAATGTGTAAGTTATGAATTAGTGAAAATATGTAAACACATGGTTCAAAACGCTTCTTGCATAAGAACGCCCCCAATCCACGCTGCGGCACTGACTACCTGAGAAATCGAGAACATCAGTTGTTTTGTATATTAATTCAGAGTTTAGAACTACTCAATACGTGCTGTACTTTTTGTGTTGATATCTCGCATATGAGATTCTTTAAAAACATTTTTTTTAATATTCTGTTTTTTTTTGTTTATCGTTTTAACTATATTGTTTTGTGTAGCTTAATTTGTCATTAAATTATTTTTTTACTTTTATAATACTAACCATTTTTAGCATACCAACAAAAAAATGCACGTCACTGCATCCTATGTAGTATGCAATAATAGATATTGCATTAGTAATTTATAAAGTTATGTACGGAAACTCACAGAATATTACCAAAAGTCTTTTATTAATTACGTACAGAATAATTTGTCAGTATAATTCTTTATGTAATTTATTTTTAGTAAGGCACAAGATGGCTGGATACCTGAAACTGTTGAATCCATTTTTGCAATAGTTAACTGTAATACATCTGTGATTAGTCAATGTTACGCATAAATTGCAAGACACTTTATTTCTAACAAGTGTAACAATTAACAAACTAATTGATCAGTGTTGTAATGTTGCCAGGGCGTTACCCTGGCGTCTCCTTCCGAACCAGGACGCCTCCCTGCCACTTTTTTAACATGGGACTTACTTTTCAAGCACATTCAACAAATATAAGAATGTTATATATTTATTAACTAATTGATATACATATGAACTTCTTTGAACATTCGAACTACAAGAGGAGAGTAGGCTAAAATTTGACAGCATTCTGCTACTATTTTATTTAATACTAATTAACAAACTGATAGTTTTGAGATAATGGTTGTTTTGTGATTGTAGTTTTAAATCTCGTAAATAAATGCAATGAATATATATGCGTCAATGAGAGTTTTTGTAATAATAATGGTTGTATTCAATAGTTTATTTAGTTCAATGGTCTTTCAGTATAGATAGTAATGGCACAATCTCATCTGTAAATTGCGTAAGTATATAAAAAATCTGAAAATATATCTAGCTATTATTCGCAATACTGCACTCATAAGCAAAAACGCAGCTAATGTCAAAAGTTCAATTCTGAGAAAACAGAGTTATCATATTTTTTTATTGCTGCTTAATAATGTTATGTATTAATTCATAAACAAAAAAAACTATCAACATTACTGAGCAAAAAACAACAAAAAATACGTGTCACACACTGTGTTCTTACTTATGAATCATGTTGTACTTTATTCTTGCTTCGAAAAACTTGAAATTTTTGCAAAAGTAAAGAACACATTATTATGATTTGTATACCAAAATAAACAATTTTCTGTTTGTTTTCCTGTGAAACTATGTTCAGAATTTTATCTAGTATATTGTCTAACACTGATGATTCTTTGCCATTTGCTGAGCTTTGTTTATGGCAACAAAATAGTTTTGTAGATTTTTGGAATAATATTTATCGAATTCACTCGGTAAACTATTTTTTTTTAACTTTCTATGTATTTTTACATAAAAAAATGTATCGAACGTTCAGTCTATTTTATTTTGTTCAGTCTTTACGAGAAATGATTTTTATATTCAATATTACTGACATCTTAAACATGACATTTTAAAATATTAAACGTAGGTAAATAAAAAAATTAATCACAGCCTTCACTTTGCACCTTGTCATGCCAATATTTTTTTAATGCCAAAACATTACAGGCTACCCACATTTTGTTCAACCTCAGAAACTATGGTTCATGAACACGCATTATTGTATATATATATTTTTTTACAGATGTCATTATAATATAATACATCATTGTATAATATGTAAATTTTATAAAATGCTATGTTTACTAACTTGTAAATATTATAATACTTTTTTATTAAGCCGCATAAGTGCTGAATATTTTTTGTTGCTATTTTTAAAGATCGTTTATCTATAGGTAGATAAATCAGTAAAATTGCAAATTAGCTACGGAAAGGAGAATTTTTTCTGATGTTGTGATATTTCTCATTTAACTACCGGCAACACTGCAATCAATAGCTGTCAGAATCTGTTTATATATAAATATTATTCATATATGTTTGGACGTTTTTTAAATAAAATAAAAATACCTTGAAATAATGGAGCTAACTACAAATAGTCGGTCGTATCATAGTGATGAGATGCCTTATTTTGCGAAGCCATTAATTTGTGGTTTCTTCAGCGTAGGATCTACGAGAAACTATTTGGCGGATAACTCTCAATTAAAATTCTTGCATGATTTGCCGCATAATTCCAAAACTCGCTACGACCTGAATTACAACGCAGACAAAACAATTCCGAAATTGAATCGAGATAAACGCCTTGAATTCATGTGTGACTATCTACGCGATTATAAAAAACCCATAAATGTTTACGACAAATCTAAAATTTCCCTCAAAGACGCGCCGTTTGTAAGTTATAGAGGCTTTTTCAGAGAAATATCAACTTTCCCGTATGAAATTAAGGAATCTTGTCGTATAGGTGTGTGTTTGTTTAGAGGCATAATTTATATGGACACATTAAATTATGCGAAAAAAAAACGTCAACGTGAAAACCAGAGTGAATGGGAAAAGAAATGTGGTGCATGGGGATTCAAATTCGAACAATATTTATTGTCAGGTATATAATTTAAATTTGTTTAAATAGTGCTTTTAACACACTCAAGCATACTTGTAGAATTATTTGTGTGACCAATTTTCCCCTGTAAACATTACTAATTTTAAATAATACTACTTTTAAATAATTAATATTTTCGACTGATGGTGCTTGATGGAAATTGATTTTA
>JAGVSQ010012172.1:0-11801 GCA_022683975.1 Rhyacophila evoluta
AAAAAATATTGTAAAATTTGTGTATCAATTTAATACCTATATATTTTAGCTTTTGATGTACCGCGGAGTTCTAGGAAGAATTTTGGTGTGCCATAAATGAGAAAAGGTTGTGGAGCATTGCTATATAGTAAAGAACTTGGGGAAGAAACCCTTCCAAGTATTTGGCGTTCTGGCTAATATTGGTCTGTACGTCCCTGATAACTACTTACGAAACGAGAACATCAGCTGTTTTCATTCCTAAACGCAGGACTATCCTGCCAATAGTAATAGCAATGTGGAGAGAAATTGTGATATTTAACGAGGTTGTCTCGGATATTTATACCTTCCACTTGTGTAAGAGAAAGTTTAGATGGATGCTATTATATACATTATAAGAATAGAGTCTGTTTAATTTACTTGTTATGTACGTCCCTGATAACTACGTAAGAAATCAAGAATATCAGAGAAGGTAGCTTTGGAATCCATTTGGCTAGATCCATTTGACAATTTTTTATTGTATGTACTGCTTTAAAAGTGATGAATCCCTGTAATGTGATGACTTATCTTGATGAATTTGTTTCAAATTGATTATTAGTAAGCTGCTAAACCCGTAAGATATCGAGGTCTGCATTTTTATTTTTAAAGAATCTGCGACGGTTTTGTGATTTGAACTTATAACGTCTACAAATGGAGTTCTATGAAGTGAGTCCAATTGAATTTATAGTTAAAAACTTTGAATCATTAAATTTCGTATTTCGTAAGAGTGCCATACATCAAAAGCGTATGCTATTCATCCATAGAAATATAGAAATCAAATAAATTTAATATGTATATATCATTGACAATACGTAACGTAATAGACCAACCGCACGCTAAACAATATCGTCTGCCATATTCGCTTCCAACGTGGAGCATATGGATCTACACAGGTTGAAGATATTCACTCCGAAAGAGGAGTATATGAATCCCCGCAATGTGAAGATGTTTTGACAGATGGGGAATCAGACCCGCATTCTCCGGATTGCTAGACGCGCACGTTACCAACTACGCCATCAGGGAGACAAATTACTCTAAATCAATTAATATAAAGATCAATTATTTATTAAATGTAATTGTATTCATCTAATTAATCACTACATATTCATTTAAATACTTGGGTACAATCTTTTTAGCCTCTTGTTGATCATCATTGACAACTTTAAAAGTTAAAAGTAAAAGAGTTAACCTAAAAATAAAAACTAAATTGCTCAACCAAATGGGCATCCATTCCCCGTATTACTAGGCGCGCGCGTTATCAACTACGCTACTGAAAAGATGTTATATGTTAAGCAACATAATAATGACTGAATTAAAAATAGACAACATAGTATTGAACACAGATATCTAAAAAATTCTTTCAGTATAAATCTATAAACAAAAAAGAAATAAATATATTCTAGTACTTAAAAAGAAAAATCGGTTTTTAAATAAAGAAGGATTGGGGAAATACAAACCCAAGGGAGTGCTTACGGAAAATATTTTCCTTTTTTCTTTATTTGCGGTTATATTAACCAATATTAAGTATTAACGATTTTCGAAGGGGAAATTTGAGAAGGTTTCTGAACCAGTATTGGAAATTATTAAACAAAATTTACAAAGTTATTTTTTTAGAAAGCCAACCAAAATCCCAAAAGACACTATATTTATGAAAATTATTAGTATTTTTTAATTTACAAATTAGTTCAAATTATATCATTGCTAAGTGGATTATATGGCTGTGACGTAACTGTCTCCTTGTCTTTGCAGTGATATAGAGATAAACACGATTTTTAGCGAAGGTTGATGATAATCACAATGTATACAACTCTTTGTCTCCACGGTTAGCGTAGTTGGTAGCGTGCGCGCCTATCAATACGGAGATGGCGGGTTCGAATCCTCATCTGTGCTGAATTTTAAAATCTAAAAATGCAGGGCTGGGTGCTCATCGGGTCGAGTAATTGTCTGACAAACAGTTTTTGTAAAAAATAATCTATCAAGACGTCTTCACGTTGTGGAGATCCGTATACTTCTTTTTCGGAGTGGATAGATTTACACTGTGTAGATCCATATGCTCCACTTTGGGAGAAAACATGGTATAAGAAGAAGAAGAATTATTTGAAATTATACTATTGCCAAGTGGATTATATGGTTGTGACGTAAAGTAATTGTTTCCTTGTCATCGCAGTGATGGAAAAGTAAACACAATTTTATTGCGAAGGTTGCAGGTTCGAAACTCACAGTAATTGCCGATCTTTATAAAAAAAAATTATGAAGATAAGTATTTCGGTTGTGGTAAGAAGAAGAAGTAAATTGTCTCCCCGGTAGCGTAGTTGATAGCGTGCACGCCTAGCAATCTGGTGAGTGCGGATTCGATTCCTCATCTGTCGGATTTTAAAATTTGGAAATTGCAGGATTGGATGCCCATTTGGTTGAGCAATTGTCTGACAAACTATTCTCGTGAGTAATAGTCTTCCAAGACGTTTTCACACTGCCGGGATTCATATACTCCACTTTTGGAGTGGATATCTTCATAATGTGTAGATTCATATGCTCCACTTTGTAAATAAACATATAAATGTAAATATCATGTTTATGTATGAAAACAGTGAAAAGAATATAATTAATTTGTAACAAATATCGGCGATTGATTTCAATTACATTGTCTAATCACTAGAAAATTTCACTTTAAAAGTCATGCAACGACTGTGAAACTGTTTAGGATAAATGATGTCTCCGGAAATATTTGAGTGCAGTATATTTCTTCTTCCAGTCCGTTGGAACTCGAAGTGAACATGCTCAATAATATATTACTACGGCTTTAAATCTTACGCCTTTAATACTGAAGTATGCATGCTTTTTCTGTCATACAAGGCGACCAAACTTGAATTTACAACCTAATAAATATTTGAATATCTCCCGGGTAGCGTGGTTGGTAGCATGTCCGCTTAGCGATCTGGGAAATCTGGGTTCAATTCCCCATCTGTCGGATATTAAAAATCTGAAAATGCAGGACTGGATACTCACCGGGTTGAGTAATTGTCTGACACACAGTTCTCGTAAAAAATAATCTGACAAGACGTCTTCACATTGTGGAGATCTGTATACCTCTCTTTCGGAGTGGATATCTTTACTCTGTGTAAATCCATATGCTCCACGTGGGGAACGAACATGGTATAAAAAAATGAGTATTTTATTTATTTCTTCCGTTTAAGCTGTGGTTGCAAAATATGTTGCTTACTCTATTAAATATGACCACGATCTTGACGTGGTCAATACGCTACATCTTTACAGCGGACAATGTAAAGGATATACAGCGAAGAGCACTGTCAACGATAAAAAGTATGCACTTTATTGTAAGCTTAATGAAGCGATTAAAATCTAACGTACGACCTATGAAACCTTATTAATTCTGCAGCTTAAAAGCTGGCTGTCAAAAACATTGCTTCTCTTATGACAGTGTTATTTTCATTAAATCTTGGCTCAAAGCTTTTGTATAATATGAAAGTTGCATTAATGGCTACATTATTAAAGTTAACATATTTCAATATTTAGACACGTTATACTACGGACGAATAATATGTCAGAAGTTTCAATATAATTTCATTATGTAAATTGCTACCGTCTACCGACCTCAAAAGCTTGTATATCACTTTTATGCCAGTGGTTTGGATTGAATAGACAACAAACTTACAAGTATATAAAAAAAGCCTTTAAATTACGTGAACATTTTGTCTCTGTGATTTTCGTGTATAAAATAACGTTCAACAACCAAGGAAATCTGTCGGATTTAAAAAAAAAACCCAAAAATGCAGAACTGAATGCAGATTGGGTTGAGAAATTGTATAACAAACAATTTTCGTGAAAATAACTTATCGAGGCGTCTTCTCATTGCGGAGGTCCATAAACACCACTTGAAGAGTGGATATCTTCTTCTTCTTCAATATCCGCTCCCTAAGTGGAGCCTATGGATACCACCTGCCGCCATTAAGAATCCTTGTCGCCGTGCACTTGTCTTACGTTATACCTACATCCCGTAATAAATTCTATAGATAGATTTTAGCGGCCTTCTGGGACGCCGACGATCGGTTGGCTTAAAGAATAGGCAGGTCAGGTCCAGATTATCCGCAATATGTGGCCGAGCCAGGTCCAGCGTCGCAGCTTCACTTTGTCAGTGATAATTGGCTGCATATTCCATTCTCTTATCTTCTCATTTTGAACGAATTCACACCACCGTATCTCCACAGACACTTGTCTTCAAAGCTTAGAATGCAGTTGCTTTGAGTCTTTGTTGGGTGCAGCGTTTTACAACTGTAGATCAGCACTGACAGAATGCATGAATCAATCAGGCGGCATTTGTTTTCTACTTTTTACACCTTGAAGTTCCAGACATTTTGCATAGAATCAAAAGTTGCTCCAGCAATCCTTATTAGAAAAACAAGCTCATTTTGTGAAGTGCCATCTCCCCTAATGTATACTCCTAGTTATATTGAAAATGTTAACACTCTTAATGCTCTGTCCATCGTTAATCAGAGGATAATCAGGATCCGGGCAGGCATGGTTGCACATAACGTTCGTCTTTCTCGTGTTGATTTTTAAGCCAATACGAGACGAATTTGTATGTAGCCCGTCGATTAATTCCTGAACAGCCTACGGAGTTTTTCAATATCTTCACGCTGTGTAAATCCACATGCTCTACTTTGGGAGTGAACATGGTATAAAAAAGTGACAGGTTGAGCACACCTGATCTACGATCGATATTTAGTTTCATTTTGAATACGATGAGAAATTCAAATTGTTTTGTACACGAACATTTATCTAATACAATATGTCAATCATTAGTAATGTTATTCTATGACGTACAACAAGGGTCTGCAATATGTAATATATTATTATTTTCATATATTAATAAACGGATCATATAAGTTCTTAAAGTGTGAGTCAATGTATGATGTTTTAAACTTGGAAACGTAATGAATTATTTTTTTGAATTCCACAAAAAACATCAATAAAAAGTAAAGTATTATGCTTCTGAAAATAGCTGCCACGACATGGCCTTAGAAACAAAGTTTTTGACAGATGTTTTTTCACTAATGTTATTTGTCAACCAATTATTAAGCCGTGTGTATCTGAATAAAATGTTTCATATATCGACTGTTGAAAGAAAACAGAACGTAACCCACAGAGAACGAATTTTACAGGAGACACAAAAACGTATTTTTAATGATGTTGCGTCAAAGTCAATAGACAAAATGTTGAAGTGCACGTATACCATAACTTATAATTTAAATATACGACCTGACATTAATTTAAAAAGCCGTTTAAAAAAATGAAGGACTTGAAGTCTTTTTCCTGGAAGCAATGTCACAGGACCTCCTTTTTTCAAATCTAAATGTCAAATTTAGATACTAATTTAAAGCAGCTCACATCATTTTGATATAACCTGAATGAAGTGATATTTTTTATATACTATATTTGGTCCCGAATTGGAGCGTATGGATCTAAGCAGTGTAAAGATATCCACTCCGAAAGCATAGTATATGAATCTCCACAAGGTAAAGACGTCTTAAGAGATTATTTTTTACGAGAATTGTTTGTTAGACAATTGCTCAATCCAATGGGCATCCAGTCCTGCATTTTTGGACTTTTTAAAAATCAGAAAGATGAGAAATCGAACCTGCATTCCACGGATTGCTAGGCGCGTACGCTACCAACTACGCTACCGGGGAGTAAGTGATATACATTGTGATAAAAAAAAACTAAAGGTTACGTTATTTTTTCTCTCTACCGTCAATATAGAAATGTTTAAACATCTGTGAGATTTGTACTCGCAATGTCTAGCATCAAAACGTGTTTATATTTTCAATTAATCATCGTTACCACATAGCTCTGTTAATATTTCATTGTATTTTGATAATAACGTATTGCGTTTTCTTTATTTTCAGGTAATTTTCTTTCCTGGAATAATTTCACCAACACCTGATTTTTACTAGAGATGTCTTCATTGAGACTGCTGACCATTTTTCCATACAAGTGAGTGTTTATTAGAAACTTTTAACCAATTTTTCTTTTAACAAATGATGTAAAATATGTACACCACTATATACAAGATACCGTGTTACAAATGTACAATATCATCCATTTAAACACACTTTCACTCAACTGGAAGATATCAATAATCGGGGCGTTTTGGTTAACATAATCATTGCCCTCTGCTTGTCACCTCGATATAATGAGTGATTAATTCGAGATTGGTGGTGAGGAAAATAAGTAATTATAATTTAATTCGTAAGTTTTGGGTTAACTTTAGTGTTCATAATAATTTATTTGAGAGAAAGAGAGGAATTTAGTAGAGCTTTATTTTTATATTGGCTAAAATTTTGTTTAGCGCTAGTATATGATGAATACAAATTGTTTATTTTTCAATGTATATTCAAAAGTACGGAAATATATTTTTTACTATTATAGATGTGGTTATTTATATAAATCTTCATAAAACTTTACCATCTGGACATATGAATAAACAAATTGATTTATTGTGTATCTAACCTGAAAAATATTTCTCCTAAGTTTTGGCTATTAAATTTTTAAATTAACCCCCTTGACGCTATGTTTATCAACCTTCACTGAGTTATAATAAATAACGATTTTTTACGTTTGTTAACTTTTTATATAAATTAATTCTCCAATATTTCTGATAGCATAGAGGTTAGCGTGCGCGTCTCGTAATTTGGGGAATACTGGTTGGATCCAACATCTGTCAGATTAAAAGAAATATTAAATCCATGATTGGATGGCCTTTGTTTTTAGAAATTGTCTGACAAACAATTCTTGTGAAAAATAGCTTGCCAAAACATTGCGGAGATCCTTATACTCCACCTTTGGAATTGGTTTCTTCACACTGTGTAGATCCATATGCTCTACTTTTGGAATGAACGTGTGATAAAAAAAATATATTTAGTTTTTTTCCAATCATAAATGGTAGCATTTCTCTCTTTTTTATACCATCTTCGCTCCCAGCATGGAGCATATGGATCTACACAGTGAAAAGATATCCACTCCGAAAGAGGAGTATATGGATCTTTGCAATGTGAAGACGTCTTGACAGATTATTTTTCACGAGAATTGTTTGTCAGACAGTTACTCAACCCAATGGACATCGAGTCCTGCATTATTCGGATGTTTAAAATCCGATGGATGGAAATTCGAGCCCGCATTCCCTGGATCGCTAAGCGTGCGCGCTACCAACTACGCTACCGAGGAGACAAAATTTCTTTCTGATTTAAAAGAAAATATAGTTGTCAAATGGTTAACTTGTTTTCGCCTTCTGGTGGATGAAAGAATTTAATTATAATACTTCTATTAAGTTGTATACATTGTGATTATCAATAAAGGCTATTTTGAAAAAAAAAGCTTAGAACTTAGAACATCCTTTTGATTTTTACAGTCGATGTTATTATGTACTGAAAATAAATTGTTAAAACAAAAAAAGAAAATTTATAACTTTCCGGATAAATTTATAAAGAAAACGTATAAATCAATTCGTAAAATAATATATTTATAATGAATTATAGTAATTCTACAAAGTATTTTTTTTTATATAAGTACAAGGAAAACGATAAACTTCGCAAATTTGTTATATCATAAAAAAGAAAAACTTTTGAAAACTTTGCAATCTGCAACTGAAAGAAATAAGCTTGCAAAGTTACAAAGGCTGTTTGTGAGAAAAAGAAGATAAAGTTAAAATGAAATCAAAAATAATACTCCCGCGTGTGCAGTTTTGAACACGCTGTTTCAGATTACGCATCGAATAGGTTAGCTACAATTTAACACGTTAAAATCACGGATATATTTTTGTCCGCAAAAAGAAACATTGCTTTTAAGGGGTTTAAAGAACATAAATATTATCAAATTTAATTAAATTAATTATAATATTAAATGTCTTACCAGTAGCTAGGTAGTTGATAGCGTACACGCCTAGAAATCCAGGGAACGCGGGTTCGATTTTCCACCTGTCGTATTTCACACTGTGTAGATCCATAAATGCCACTTTGGGAACGAACATGGTATTTATAAAAACATATATATTCCACACTTTTCTCAAATTTGTTCAAATCCCACTTTTAACTCAATAATAGAAAACGAATTATCAAATAGATTGAGCGATTGCCTGACAGTAGTACCAATGGAAAAATTAAATATTATTTATTCTCTAATTTTGAAGCGAACATTTTTGCATTATGGAGATATATATCTCGTAATCAATGTCTCCCGGTAGCGTAGTTAGTACCGTGCGCGCCTGATGGTTCAGGGAAGGCGGGTTCGATTCCTCATCTGTCAGATTTGAAAAATCTGAAAATGCAGGATTGGATGCCCATTGGGTTGAGCAGTTGTCGTGAAAGATAATCTTTGTTGCAGATTGCGGAGATCCATGTACTCCACTTTCAGAGTAGATATCTTCACACTGTGTAGATCCATATGCGTCACTTTGGGAGCGAACATGATATATATACAAAATATTTATTTCACACTTTTATATTGAATCGAAAATATTTTAGAGTTCTTATTTTCGCTTTGGTACGAATATTTGTGGGCTCAAATCCCACTTTAAATCGAAAATGGAAAACAAAATATTCAATAGACTAAGGATTGCCTAACAATAGTTCTAGTGGAAAAATTAGGTATTATGTATTTTCTAATTCTGGAGTGGACATTTTTGCATTATGGAGATCAATATCTTTAAATAAATGTCACCTTGGTAACGTAGTTAGTAGCGCACGTGCCTAGTAATCCGGGAAATGCGGGTTTGAATGCCCATCTGTAGGATTTTAAAAATCCAAAAATGCAGGACTGGGTGCCCATTGGGTTGAGCAATTGTGTGACAAACGATTCTCGTAGAAATAATCTGTCAAGACGTCTTCACATTGCAAAGATCCATATACTCCTCTTTTGGAGTGGATATCTTTACTCTGTGTAGATCCATATGCTCCATGTTGGGAGCGAAGATAGTATATGGATCTGCGTAATGTGAAGACGTTTTGAAAGATTATTTCTCACGACAACTGCTCAACCCTATAGGCATCTAGTCTTGCATTTTTAGATTTTTTCAGATGGCAAATCAAACCTGCATTACCCGGATTGCTAACCTACCAACTACGTTAACCGGGGAGCATTTAAAAAATAATGTTTTTAATTCGTCATATAGTTATCAGGGGCGTACATACCAATATTAGCCAGAGTGGCATAGTTATCAATTAAACTTAAAATTAAAGCCGAATATTTTCAAAACTTGTATTAAAGTATAGGGTGAACATGAAATAAAAATAAAATAATATTTAACGATCGTCGTGTGTCAGTGTATCGGCCGAAAGAATATCGAAATGGTCTCCCTCTACTTAACCGACAACAGCTGACGACGTCATTCGACGACGCTGTCCGACGTCACAAATCCTGGACACCGTCCAAAAACGTCATAACGGCTTAAGATCACACCAATAATTTAATAATACTCTCACACACACCATAAGGTCAACGGTCTCTCAGAAGATGATCCGCATGGCAAAATATTTAGTCTTCAGTTCAACAATCTAAACTGCATCGTCTGCAGTTTGTATTTTATTTAACATCTTAGCTTTGAAAGTGAATCATATTGCTACATAAATCCGGTATTTTAAAATAGAGATAAACGTTTCCCGGATATTGTATGATTCCGGGAAACAGAAAATTTAATAGCACGTGTCTTCAAATATTGTTATAGAGTGTAAGAGCAACAAAACAAGATATTGAAATTAATAATATCCACCAAAAAAAGAAAAAAAGGGCGTAATCCTAATCATTTGTCTCCCCGGTAGCGTAGTTAGTAGCGTGCGCGCCTAGTGATCTAGGGAATACGAGTTTGAATCCCCACTTGTTGGATTTTAAATTTCCTAAAATGCAGGACTGCGTGCCCATTGGGTTGAGTAATTGTCTTAAACCAATTCTCGTGAAAAATAATCTGTCAAGACGTCTTCACATTACGGATATCAATATAATTCTTTTTCGGAGTGGATATATTTGCAGTGTGTAGATCCATATGTATGTATATAACATGGTATATAAAAAAAAATTTAGTATTATTTTCAAAATATTTTTTCTGATAGTTACAATGTCAGCTGCGAATGTTAAATTAAATTTTTAACCATTAAACTGTGGGCTATTTTTGACTGATTCGCAAAATGCGCTTAAAGTTTGCAAGAATTAAATTAGTTTCCATACATTTGAAATTTTTCAACATTTATTTATTGTTGCATCCTATATTATATGCATAACCAATTTATTAACATCGCATTAAAATACTATTGTTATGACTTGTATAATTGTGTTTTAAAATTAAGATATTGCTAATTTTTAATGTTTGAGAAAAAATTGTAATAAATTCGTCAGCCGCATTAATAATTTCATTGAAAATTTACGAAAGTATATAAAATGTTTTATCCAAAATGAAAATTAGTAAACCAAACCAGACGAAAAAATAATACTCTAGGGTAAGATTACCCTAACACACGTGCAAATTGATATGACAGTGACGACATTTACGAAATATAGAGCTAGAAATATTTCTGGTTTTCTTATAAAAATGTAGTAAAAGTCTTTGATTACTGATGACAGTCAAAATATTTAAATAATGAGGCACGGAGCATTTCGTGTCCCGCATATAAACACTAGGGTACACAATCACGAAATATTCAGGGTCCCACAGGCAAAGTGTTAAGTTTGAAAAAGAGTGTGTGAAATATTCCATCAGAAGAGACTTTAATGACATAAATAGTATTTTTTAAATTAATATCAGATTGACTAAATATTGTAAAACACCAGCTTAAGTTTGAGCGTGCTTTGAAAAATTTTCACTGTGTCGTTTACATCCTTTTTCATTTCCACAGCTATATGTAATATATATCGTCTATGGAAAAGGAAAAGGACACAACTCTCAGTTTTTTTAAAATGGCTTTTATTCGAAAATCACAATGTATATAACTTAATACACGCTCTAGCAAAAATGTGTAAGCTGCAAATGTCGAAATAGTGTCTAAATTAAGCTTATAAGTTTAAAAGAAGGATAGCCTGTAAAATTTTCGACCAGGAAAAGGGACTTCCACCTAATCAATTTTATCAGTTTTTCTTAAATAACATATTGAATTAATATTATATTGAGTAAATAAATCACAATTTTTAGTTTTCATGCACTTTAAGGTTGTGTCTATTAAATATTTTGATTTTTCTGTGCCTCTTGCAAACTTTGGTCTGTAAGGGTTACGTCCTTTTTCCTTTCCACAGTATATATAATCCATGACTTATGATGATAAGTGTATGCAATTTTTTTAGTTTTGAACTGTATAAAGATAATTTAAATATTATTTTAATCATTCATCATAAGTAGAAATTGTGTTTTGATTGCGTAAACAAGATTTTGAGAAGACCACTTGTTGCCTTAAACTTTCCGTTTTAATATTATTTATGTTCATTTATAAAGCATCTTTCAACACAAAGATTCTCAAACTGTTATTTTATTACGTATTAGACTTATAATATATATATATATATAAAATATTTGACAAATATTAAAAAAAAAACTTTTTATACCATGTTCGCTTCCAAGGTGGAACGCATAATAGCTGTGAGAATCGAACATGTAATCTCCGACTACAGCGTTTATATTTTGTTCTATTATTTATATTTAATTCTCCCCGGTAGCGCAGTTGGTAACGTGCGCGCCTAGCGATCCGGGGAATGCGGGTTCGAATCCCCATCTGTGTCGGATTTTTAAAAAT
>JAGVSQ010012173.1:0-11800 GCA_022683975.1 Rhyacophila evoluta
AGCGCCTCACGTTCGTTACGCCACGGTATACGCCCGCATAATGAGTGTGGAGACGTGGCGGGGAAATCAAAAGTATTTATTTGGAGGTGATTTCCAAAACCCTTTTTAACGATTTCATGTCCTGATGAAATATACCGCTGTTTTTGTGTTATAGAACTCATTGTATTGGACAGATATTTCGAATATTTTCAATTTTTTATTCTTCTCTTTGTCCATATACACTCCCTAAATGAAACATATGGAAGCGTCATGTCACCCGATAGTATACTTGTATCTTCCCAAGTAATTGCATCCCATAATACTGCTGACACATTCTGTAGATAGTATTAAGCGGCTTTCCGTGGACCTTCGTTATTCGCGGAGATCGAAAACCGGTCGGCTTGTAAAATAGGCAGGTCAGGTTAACACTCTCGAGGCATCCAGATTATACGGCCGAGCCAGGTCCAGGTGTAATATATATTTATTTAAAAATAATTAGTACCTACAGTCTAAATTCAACTCTGAAGAGATTCTTTTTATACGTTTTATATCATGTAAAATCGATATAATACTTCATATTATAACATCTCAAATATGATAATTGAAGTGAATCTCTTACAAGCTATATTTAAAATGATTGATTCAAGAACATTTTAAATTTTCTCATTTTAGTCGAATTATTTATTTACTGAGCTCAGGTATTTTTTATCATTATTTTTTCGAAAACTAACACTCGGAATGTGCGTAACGTATTTTTTCTACTCTGCGAAATAAGTAAGTAATTTAAGCCGTAGAAATATTATTCTGAGACGGCCTCTTGTTTTGATACTTCAATATTTTTTTTTGCTTACCTGTATTACGTACATGAAGGTATACTGTAAATGTTTGAACAGTCAAATGGGAAATATGTAATAGCACGTAAGCTTTGAAACCGTTTCTTTTACAAACTATATTTTTATAAGACAACTACTGTCAAATATTTTATAAGCGATGGAAAATAACATAAATCTAGTAGTAATTTTCAGTCTATTGTCATACCTCGTATACACCACTACACAAATTTTACAGAAATAAGTATAATAAGTATTGTTTCACCAAATTTAATATTTTAAGCCTCACTAATGTTGTTTTAAACTACTTCGTAAAATAAAATAATCTAAAACCGAGTTTGATATAATGTATTGTGTATAATGGTGACTTACGAGTGTTTTTTTTTGTATCCTGTAAAATTCGTATTGTTGTGGAACTATTTTAATATTAACGACGTTGAGAATGCTGTAAGATTTGTATACAAAAGATATTTCGCATAAAAGGTAATAATTCTTAGATTTGATTGGCATTTTTCTTACATTGCAGTGATGTGGAAGGAATGGTCTACGTACTATGAGATGTTGACTGTAAAAACATGCATATACCGAGCTAGGTCTCATAACAAGGGATTCTATATTCCACGGTAGTTTAATAATTGTATTAAATGCACAGTATTAAATACGCAAGTCCATTGCTTTGGGACTAGTATAAATCCAATGCAGATCAATTTTTAATATATATTTAGAATTCTAAATTATTTAAAACTGGTAAACTTTCATATGTGAAAGTTTTAAATAATTTAGAATTTTAAATCGATTTCCATCAAGCACCATCAGTCAAAAATATTAACTTTATAATTAGAAATTCAATATATTGCGAGACTTCATATATAAGCATAAAGATAAGCCGTATATTCAGTTCAAAATAGATATGATTCTCCCATTAATAAAACGGTATCACAAAATAAAGAATTTTTCTTGGAAATGTATGCACTTACATACAAAGATCTACAGTATATTAAGTTATTATTGCGTAAAATTAAGCGTATATGGAGTTATTATATAAAAATCGTGGTGAATTACTTTTTCTCGTATTTATTGTTTTATTATTATAAAATCACGCGAAATTTCATCACTGCCGCATCCCACTCATTATATTTATATTTGAATATGAATAAATTTATATAGAATCGTGAGAAGTAAACCAATTTTTATTACAAAATTTACTTCCTTCGCTACCCATATTATCATGAGTATAAATTTGTTTCGTTTGTCAATATTTATAACCTGGGTAAGTAAAGACATAACTTCTACAGTATAAAATTCGTGTAAAACGTATTACAATCATTATTATATTTCGTAGTAATATGTTATTACAATATTACATGTTTTGTATCTTCTTTTATATCTGTGGCTGAAAAGTAAGCGTGCATACTTACGAGCCGGAGATTGCGGATTTGAATATAACATCTGCCGGATTTTAAATAGCCAAAAACATAAGTGAATTGAGCAATCAATTGGCCGGTTATCAATTCTCGTGGGCAAAAAAAGTGTCAATATAAAAGTATTGATAATGCGAAGATCCATATACTCCATCTCTAGAGTATTCATCTTTGAGCCGCTGAGATTTTCTATATCATTATATCCAGTGGTTTTTAATCGTATGCTGCCTGAGAACTCATTCTTCTATAACATTTATTGCAGACCCCATCCCAAACTTAACCATTTTAAGTCATTCTTGAGACTTTACTTCTGGCTTAATATGCTCACGTAAACTGCGTTTCAATAAATAATATTAAAAATATTATATATCGCTTAAATAATCGAATATCGAATAAAAATAAATACCAATTAAACATTTCTCTTATATTTTATTAACGAGTAATAGCCCTGTCTCACTCGGACTTCAGATAATAATTTTGGCCCACGGAGTCAGTCAATTATTCAGTCAGTGCAGATCGACGTATTATCCAATATTTAATTCATTCATTCGATACGATTGAAATTGGCGCCGATGAATTTATCGTCGCATATTAATGGCGTCAGCTTTCTCACTCTAGTTGTTTTTTTAAATTTCTCTGTATTAAAATTAAAATGTCCCAGGAGTAAATTTTTCGTTTGCTTCCAACATGGAGCATATGGATCTACACAATGTGATGATATCCACTTCGAAAGGGGAGTATATGGATCTCGGCAATGCGGAGACGTACTGACAGATTATTTTTCACGAGAATTGTTTGTCAGACAATTACTCAACCCAATGGGTATCCAGTCCTGCACTTTTCGGATTTTTAAAATCCGACAGATGAGAAATCGAATCCGCATTCCCTGGATTTCGAGGCTCCCACGCTACCAACTACGCTACCGGTGACGAATTAATTTTCACTATTATTTGGTTACGTTACAGTCATGACAAGTACAAATACTATTGACTAAATCAGATTTTTATAAAATGAGTTATTTGAATAAAAGCCAATAGTTGGGGGATATAAATTTATGTCGCGGACCCATGGTAATGACTATACGGATCTATTATAGTTGAAGAACCGCAGATAAAAACAGTTTTATACTATTAATATAGTATGTTACCTTATTCTATTAGAATTTTAAACTATTCTCTTCTTCGATTACAATACACGTCTGTGTCACCACATATTATATAATATATACGAACGTTTGAACGTAATATAAAATTCAGATGTTCAAAAATTGTTCAAGGATAATTGAGAAGATTACAAGCAAAAACGCCATTGCACACCAAAGAAATATTGCGGAACAACAAATAAATTCGATTAGGATATGTATTCTAATTACTTACTTAGCCTAGTACTTTAAATATTTGAGTTTAAAGAAACTGTTATAGATATGATATTATACTAGATTTTGCGGATATACATACGGATAAGTAAGATGAATACAATATAAACGACTCATTTAAATGATTCTGATGGACAGGGACGGTTTCACTCTTAACCCCCTTAACTACGAAAATCTCAATAAATATTCGATTCTTATACATCCCATTGATTTTCTAAAATAGAATATACCTATATCATGTACAAATAATTGAAAATCGATGTCTTTAACATTTTCGAGTATAAATAAGGGGCATTATTTGATTTTCTATAGTAAATCAAACACCTTTGAGTTCGGCTGAAAAGAAACTACTGCATTATATTTTTCCTTTTCTTTAATTTGTAAAAACAGCAAAAGTAAGAAATTACTTACAACAATCCAAAAACGTCACGAAATCCGGAAAAACCGACTTTTCAAAACTTGCCAATTTTCATCGTTAGCTTTTCTTTTCTTGTAGGCTTTCCCCACACCCAGCTGATGTGGCGTTTTTCCTTGACAATTATGTCGGGTGTTTTACAAATTCGGCCAATAGTTGTGGGGCAAGCAAACGCAGCAGAACAGAGCAATAATATAATAAGATTTAATTGAAATACAGCATTTTGCACTATTGATAAATAATTGCATACAATCTGAAATGTGTGCCAGACGTTGTCAAACTTTTTAAGTTTCAATGTTATTATTAGGCTTTAGACATTACATGGAAGGATATTGCAGCTTCTTTTAATAAATGGACACTAGTATTGTAGTATTGTTAGATCACGAGTTTGATAACTGAAAAGAATACATTTATCTTGGCGTATATAAGTGTTTTTAGTGTCAGCAATTCTCGTCAAAACTCGCAAAATATACGAAAGGAAATTGAAATTAAAGCATAATTTATAATTATTTCATCTATATTCTTTAAGATCCCAATTTTTAAAGACATAAAGATAATTTATATTCATATATAAAAACAAAAGTCTCATTATCAAGAAATCTCATTATCAGTCTACGAATATTGAGTTATTTTTTTATAACTGTATTTTGTTGTCAATAAATTGTTATATAACAGATATAATAATATTTTTTAATGAGTGTGAAAGTTGTTTATTTTGTATTTAATGTTTTTTGCGAATTCATCAGAAGAACATTATTTTTTCTTATATTAATAGATTATGTAGACTATACATAACACACCCATACAAACCATGTAGGTAACTCCACAAATATTCTGTATTTTTTTTTTTAATTATTTGTATCTGAAACTTTTCACAGCTTTAAAGTTACATAATATTCTTGAAGACTATTATTTTAAGCTTTGATAAAAAATCAAGTTAAAAAATCGTAAACAGTGTAGTAGAGTAAGAAATCAAATAGTAAAAGTCAAGACTGTAAAATCAACCAAATGAAAATCTTTGGAAAATAATGCTTCAGTTTTTATTGGTGCCTGGTTTAAAGCCGCGATTCTACTCGGGATAAAAGTATTTAACAAATAAAGACTATTGAAAACGATTGATAAATGGTGAAATATAAAAAAAACTAGAGTTTCACTTTCGAAATAAATCTGCAAAAGAAGTATGAATTAATTTAGCACGCGAAAGAAAAAGTGCTATTTATTATCACTGTTGTACACGCTCCAATTCCTCTACGTTTACTTTACACTCTTTTTTTTCTATTAATTTGTATATTGAGGCTCTTTCAAAACGCAAAAAATATGCAGTGAAAAATCTAGATTGTAGTATCCAAGACATCTTTTTGTTATGTTATATTTTAACTTGTGATAAAATCATTTCAAATACCTAGAGACTTAAATAGGCCTTCAATAGCAGATCTTTAATAGATTTCAAAATCAACAAAAACATTACATAAAGTTTCTAAAATGCCATTATTATTTTAAATTTCCGTGTGAAAATTATTAAGTTAGAAAGCTTACGCCAAATTTCTTATCAAAACAAATGAACCTTAAATTCTTGTCTTTATCGGATTTCAAACATAAATAACCATTTTTTATACAATCTAAAACTAGTACGTACATGTTTGTATTGGATGACGCTAGTATGTGTAATGTGCAGCATCTATCGCTTATTTGAATAATGTCATTATGTATCAGCTGTATCTGCCCAAGAATGTCACCTCTCGGTTTATGCAGTTTTTTTTTTGACTAATTTTATGTTATTTAATTTTATATACATAATGAAATAGCTACTTTCCATAATTTATCTGGCAAATTTACCATAATTTGAATTTAAATCATACATTTTTGACTGAACGCTTGGAGTCCAGCAAACTATAAAACAATTTTACATGATATACAATATATAACTAAATCAAGACGGAAAATAAAATGATTATATTCGTTATCAAAATTGAATATACTTTGCATAGTAGGTTTTGTAAGAAAAAAAGTATATTGGTCATGGAAAACAATATTTCGTCATCGTTTCTTTTTTTATTATTCAAAAAAACATTTTCTCGGTATGAAGAAATCGATCATCTCGTTTGAAGAAAGGATCCCTTTTCTACATGGGTGAAATTTATTCTCATTACCTTTGTTAAAGAAACTGCCCACAAAACGGTTTTGTTCCCCTTCCCCTTCATAAGGCCGTATGTATACAACCTGATTGATATACAAAAACGAATAAGAATAATTTTAATTTCAATTTTATTTCTATCGATAATATCACTAGGACTTATATCATACAATATTGTAAGTTAAACAGAATCAACTTGTATCCTGCTTAATTTATTAGAGACAGTAATAAAAAAATAATATAAATACAGATTTGAAAGGTTAGAATGAATGCTTCGAAGCCGCAGATTACGAAATAAAAAAGATATATAAAAATGTATGACTCGATACTTCATGGGCTAAGGCACTTGAATGACTTACCCGAAAAAATTCTGTCAAAATAAGTGTTGAGAATGCAATGATTCATATACGCCATTTCAGAAGTGGTCGTATGCTCCATTTACAGAACGAACATTTTTTTTTTAAATATATGTAACATCCGATAAAATATTGAGGTATTGTATTACAGCATATCCATCTCTATAGTTTAATATTTCCGAACTGGTTTGCTGTTAACTTCATGATTAAATTGTTATTTCGCATTATATTACAAATGAAGCATCATCATTTTTACCACCTAGCAGTAGTGCTACACGTGCGATCTACGCCCTATGAAATTACCATGAAACACATTGTTCCTACCCAGCCTACAAATAATATCAAAAGCAAAAAACAGGATCTGAAGTAACGGAGCATAATGGAGTTTACGAATTCCAAATAATTTTGAGTTAAAAATAAAATCCCATCGAGAAATATCTTTTGATAGTACTATAATAGTCAAAATTAACATCATATTAAAGTATTCATTATATTCAAGCCTTTTTTTTATGAAAAATTAAATAAATGAGCTCGTGTTTATTGACACTACCTGTATAGCGGTTTTTCAATATCGTGCGCATGGGTGAATCAATTTTAAGGAAAATAAATTTCTTTTCGATCATAATAACAATACTGTGGATCTATCGAACAGTGTCGACAAAGACCCTGTCGCAACTTATAAAGCTGGATCGACGAAAACTAATTCAATAATCATAATTGATTAATAATAAAATAACGCCGTCATCATCTGCCGTTGAGAAATTTCATTAATATTATCCATTATCAAGAATGAGAAGGAAAACATTTTAGAAATTACAATTGAATTATCTTTTAAATTTAATTATTACTTAGTTACGAAGTTAGAACATAATTTACGGTAGTTGAAAACGACAAATATAGGCATGTGAGGCATTAAATAGTACGCTTCTCGTGTCTAATCTTTTATAATATAACATATATATTATTTTGTCTTCTTCGTCCAAATCCGTTATTTAAATTTTGTATATGGAGATCACGTGGCATCTCGATGAACCCCAGTCAACCTGAAACAACCTGACAATAAGTATATCAAATTCATGTCCGCCATTTTATTCAAAAGTAATACGAAAAGAAAATGGTCCTTCAAAATGTTGAAAATATACTTAATATTTGAGTTAAATGCTAATTAATTATTATTCATCAACTAAACTAACCGAGCGTTTACACTATGCATTTACATCAAAATATGTTAATTTAATTTCACTTTCAAAGCGGAAATGGTATTTAATATTATATTAAAGTTATGTCGTATGGATATAAAAATAGCTAATTATGTGCTGAATTACGTACAATTCTTTGAATAAAATCTTCAACTAGGAACTAAAAAAATGTATGCTGTCCATAGAATTAATTGCTTCTAATAAACAAAAATATCTGTATAATCCACGTCAGTAGCTTTGATTTTTTAAATTTTACAAACTTGTACACCTTAGAAACAAAGTATACAATTGTGAATTTAGCCAAGTTTCATTTCATACACGTGTTCATTTTCAAGGTCCATAACGTTGACATTAATGTATATTAAATAGCGAACATTATATAGAGATTATTAAGATATTAGTACAATACAATTTGCATCATAACTTTCATTTATTCTTTTCACGTGTTAAAGACATTGCAATTTATAAGTTAAAAACATTTATAACACGACTTTAAAGAAGTTTAAATTAAATATATAAAAAGGCAAAAACAGCAGATATTGTAAAAAATGTGAAGACGCAATTTCAAAAAACAGGAAGAACCTAACGAAAGAGTTATGGTCATCTACACTCCGCCTCCAGTCCGGGGACTGCCAGTCCATGACAATTGTAAGCCACACATTATACAATTTGCGCCAACAGTTGTGTACTGTCAGTTGTGTGGTCAACTCGCATGTCACCTCAATCCTAAGATTTATATTCAAGAGTTATTCTAGAAATGTATGAAATAATATCCATTTTAACTCGGTCTCACTGAGGTGGAAGATATCAATGGACAATATATTTATTTATTCGTATGCTATATAGAAAATAAGTAGAATTTATTTACTGTCAATAATGATTATCGTTTTTATGATCAAATTTGATTTTATAGTAAGTAGTCGTGTTTTGAGGAAGGCATATTATTTTGATAGGATACTTAAGAATTTCTCAGGGGGGATTGGACGCAATATAAAACCTCGTCCTCTCATATTGGTTTTCAGCCCCGGGCTATTAAAATTTCCCTACATAAAAAAATGTAATAAAAAATAGATTTATGAAATGATAATGCTTTATGGGAGGCGAACACAAATCACTTTTTTGAGCTGGCTACTAATGGACGTTGGAAAGTTTTAACGATTTATTTAAATATAGGTCGGCAGAACGTTGGACTACCGTTCATGAGGCTCCAGACTCAATTTGAGTAATTACGAGTGCGTTAAATGATTTAAAATATTTTCATATTTAACACTAGATACGGAAGATATGTGCTGTGTTATTTATCAAATATATGGATATCAAATATGTTGTGTTTAGTATTAAAATCTTTTCGATAATAACGAATCAGTAATAAGTGAAATTGAACCGCATCTTTTGGTGCGTGTCAATACGATTCTAATATGATCATTAAAAATGCTGAATAGTATCATCACTTTACGAAACATAAAAAAATACTAGAATGTAGAATTTAAAGTAAAGAATTAAATTAATCAACGCAATCAATACGCCAACGAGTTGCCACGGGGCCATCTCTTTCATTGAGAAATATTGAAGACAAGAGTAAACGAGATTGAATATTTATTTTAAATGGCCTCATACCAGGGGGCATCTACTCATTGAAAGCATTGCTAAGTAGCTTTAATTAATTTAATAAGACGATATTTTTTTTAAATCATTAATAAATATTATAGAAATGAAAGCCCTTATTATCGACTACGTGTGAAATAGGTATACATATAACATAATTCCTTTTAAATAAATAGCATTCTATGACAATGAACCATTCAATATAATAATATATAGTGACAAATACAATAAAAATTTAATATACTGTATTACAGAATATCATATTTAAAGATCATAAGCATACTATAATAGTATCACTATCCCATCGCTAGATGGCAAATATTAATTTCATATGAACATAGAATCTATGTTTGACCTTAATAAGGTTACCAGTAACGGGGATTTATTTAAAATATCATATGTATACAATCTTTTTTCATTTATATGTACAGTAAAATAAAATCATAATAATTCGATAATTTGTAGAAACTCTGGGATTTGTACAAACTCGTTAGATATAAATTAAGAAGTTAGTAAATAGTCCGTTTAAATGCCGCATGCGTAGACAGGTGATAAAATATTGAATCGAATTTCCTGCGAAATTCCATTACGACTAATCTCAAGTCGAATAAATTTAGTGTGTTGATCGAACGCAACCCGTTCGTTCGTAGGCGACTTCCTTCCGCTTTCTACCCTTTCCATTTTGGCGGGACGCTTAAATCATCTGCGGCAAGCGATCCTCAAACTTTTCAAGACACAGTTCATAACGTTTCCAGCAAATAAATTAATTAATTATGTAGTAGCTCATATATATTATTCAGTAATGGTTATATTTTTAATGTCTGCCATTAATCGTTATTGGAAAACTGTGTAGGTAATAAAACATAATAAATTTGACATTTAATATTAAAACCGACTTTGTCGAATATTATATTTAGTCCGAAAATTCTTATTATAAAAAATTGATTCTGGTATTTAAACATAGCTTACGTCATTATATCAACATTCGTTTTGTTAATCATGACGCTTAACAAAGGCTCAAAGCAACTGTATAGTAAGCCATGAAAGGAGACGCTTGTATCGAATTCTAAGAATACGGTGGTATGCATAATTTAGTTCACACTGAGAATATACTAAAACGAATATGCCAACACTCATTTCTATAAAATTGAAGTTGCGGTGACGAACTTGGCTCAGCCACGTTTTGTGGAGCCTACCTATTCTTCAAAACAACTGGACTGCAACGTCTTCAAAAGACATTTAATACTATATGTAGAGTTTATATAGTGTATTTATAGGATACTTCTATAATTTATAAGAACGCAAGTGTGCTGACTAGCGACAACGATTTTTGCAGACCTCATATGGTGTCCGTGTACTTCACTTATCTGCGTTTATAGAAAATATACTTATAAATGACTTAAAAAGTGTATATATAAAAAGCAATATACTTATATGTCCGTGGAACATTTAAACAGAAAAATTTATTACGTACAAACGTCGAATTTTTAATGCCATAAGTAACCAAAAAATACTTGTATGTTTTGAATAAAATCTGTCAAACTTCTAGGAGTGAAAAAAATCTTTGACATAAAACATTCCAAATAATAGTTAAGATCAGAATGTGAATCATATTAATTATAGACCACAACATGAATGAAAGATGTTCGCAAACCATTCTAATAAAACCATAATTTTAATGATGAAAATATTTAAATATTTTTATTTTATTATTAATAGTAACCATTGCAGTTTATTTAGCTTTTTGCACCCATTCTAAAACAGAAAAAAATATGGTGCAGCTTAAATCCAAACACTCAATTTGTAATCTTCGGTTTGAAAGCTTCGTTGAGTCTACGCAGAAAGTGTCTACGATAGTCGTAAACAAATTTCGAACGAAGCTCGGCGAACGGCCTACGCCGTAGTATTTTCCTAAAAGCCGAGATACATTTTTAAATTTTGTTTACTTTACAACTTTATACTGATAAAATTAATTAAATATGTATATATTTATTCTGGTGATTTGAATTGTAATTGATATTGAGAAGATGTTTTATTTTATTTAAATGTATGAAAGTAGTAAGAAATCGCAAGAATTAGTCGCCAGAAAATTAATTAATCAACCCAATGGGCATCCAGTCCTGCATTTTTTGAATTTTAGTATCAGATACCTATTCGTAATACCTTATTAGCCCGAACGCGACATAAAATATAATTCGACCTATGTCCTATGGAATGAAAGGGAAAATTTAAATACAAAACAAATAGTTATTAGGTAAATTGAATTTTACTTTTTTTCATTCAGACATGCTTGAATGATACTCGATGCATCATTTTCTCCCCATAAAATCTTCACTCTCATCCAGATTGTTGGATTTCATTTCGTTAAACCTTTTTTACTAGGTGCGTGTGCTATAAGCGAAAAAGCTTGGCTAGCGAGTGGTGTGAAACAGGGTAACCAGACAATTGCGCACATGACATTTGCTCACATGACAAATGCACACATA
>JAGVSQ010012175.1:0-11799 GCA_022683975.1 Rhyacophila evoluta
CTCCGCATTGGCATGACTACTGGCAGGATATTCCTGCATTTAGGAATGAAAAACATGAACCATATATCATGTAACCCAGTAGAGAAAATCAATTTAAGAAATATTAAAAAGAAAAAGAAACATACAAAAAATACGGGTTCAAAATTTTCTCCTTTCAATTTTGACATAGTGAAATAAGTTCACTTTAGAAATACCCCACTGAGGTATAGTAGCAAAATATTTCACAATTTAGCACGTACGATTTGGAAAAAAAACTAAAGAAATAAAAAACTCTTTTGTTTATATAGTACGTTGAGTATAATAATTTAAATATTGTTTATTTTTCAGTGCGCTGTTGAATAAAAAATAATGGCGTATTAAATTAATCTTAAGTGATCCAGTGCAAAGTAATTACAGGCTCTAATTTGGCAATCTTCTAAGAACTGATATATAATAGGAACAAATACTTAGGCCAATTTAAAATATTGCTTGATGGCCCCATCACTCCGAAGGCTTTTTTATTTGCATAAAAAAATATCGCGTTTATATTTAAATGTATATTAGTACTGATAAAAAACATCCCATCGAATGCAAGAAATAATTTCCATTTACCGTAATCTCCAACCGGTTTGGTGAGCGAGTCGCTAACACGCCATGCGGTGGAAACAGTGTTACCAATTATTGCCTTTTTTCATGCAAGATCTAGATTTTTTGAATTATTGTATCACTTGAGAAAGTGCACGTACCACGACGATGTGACGTCAGTTCAAAGCATTATTTAAGAATGTTACTTTCGCATGCCTTGGTGAAAATCTAGGTTATTATGGCCTTTTTGTCGACTAAATACATTAATTCCAAATAAATATATTGATCATATTTTTGCGAAGCTTAATTTTTCAAGCGATAGCTACCAAAAATAAAAGATTTCTTCAAATACTTCAAATGATTTTCAAATTTCTTTCTAGGGTTTAACTATTTCTTTGATGTCGAGTATTAAATTATTACAACCTTATTGAATTTATCTTATTCATAACAAATAAACTTTTGTTTCTTTATTTACCACGTCCATCATCTTGGCGATTGTTGATGAAGAAATATCTTTATTCGAAAACTTTATCGCTGTAGATTTTGTCCACTTCCATGGCATCCAAAGTAAGCATCCTAATACAATATTGATAGGAGTTACTGCCAACCATAGAGCTAACAATATTTTATATAATTTGAGTAGTCGGTCGTCTGAATTTTATATTTTTACCGTGATGTAGGTTATACTAAATATGTTTCTGTTTCGGTCACGTTACATAGGTATATTGAAAGCTTTTTTTTATATTTGGAGAAAACTCTTCCTAATTTAGCGTTTTCTTTTTCCGTTGACGTGTTGGCAACACTAAGTGGAAGTACGCTGAAATGACAGCTGAAATCGCGTTATTTATTCCGTGACGAATCAACATTATTGCTTGGGTACCGACGGTGTTCGTCGTTAATTGATAAGTAGTCAGTCTTTATTTTTGTCTGGCCTGCGTCGGTCGCGGCCGCAGTACTTTGTGCAACTCGGATGAGATTGTTGTGATTTGTGACCACCGTACCGTCGCGGTTTTGGCGGTGCTCAGTGCAACTGGCAACGTGACTGTTCATCTGTGAAGTGTACACGATTTTAATTAAGAACTACATAATTACTCGAGTGATCGTGTCCAACATATTATTATTCATTATCGTAGGATTTCATTAAATAGTTACGTCGTAATCAAAACATATATCCCGTGAAATGATAGAAAGACAGTATGATGGGAGCAAAATATTACGACTCAATTAATTTCTTTTTAATTATATAAAGTCTCTCGTTTGCGTAATTAATTGAAAAATGTAATTGCTTATCGGCACATTATTATGTCTGTGTTTGTATGCAAGTAATTTTCGTTTATTAACTAGACAAACAATTCGTTAATCGAATTGATAAGATTGCAGTCATGTGTTGCAAGTAATTCTACAGTGGAGTGCTAAAATTCAGGAAATTTCGACATATTTTATCCCGTCGTTTAACAAAATACTAATGAAAAATTTTAATTACGAAGTAATTGATTCATTCATAATTTAGATAATTTGATAATATAACTAATCAATATTATCAAATAATGTAAAATATAATATTATACTTATTAATATTAGTAATTTATTATTAATCGTAGCACTGTTTTTATAGTTTATGGTCTAAATATTTCATAAAAATCACTATAATTACGGGCTTAGATTTTATTTTATTCAAAAGACACGTTCTTTTAATTTGTAAAGAGTTTTTTCAAATACAATTCATAAAGAATACTTATTAAAATAAATTTTGAAACATGCACCGAACTAAACCACGATAAAAACCAAGGATATCGGACTGAGGTTTAACGTTTACATTAATAGACGGAACTTAAAATACGGAAATTTTTACTTTATTCATTTTTTTATTGATTATTTAGATTTATTAGAACACGGTTGCTTGATACAACTTTTTATTGCAGTTTTGTAATGTTTACATAAAAATATTATATTTTTATAACTGTTTTTTTTTTTGTAAATAACTTAAGATAAATATATATTTTTTAATACTGTAATGGTAGTCTTAGTTTATATATATACATTATAGCTATTTACGTGCGATGCTTGTAGTGTATTCCGCAGACATCTTTCATTATTTTTCAAGACAGAAGACGAAATACTAATCTTGCTCGTAAGAAATATGACATCGAAATAACAGCACGTAATATAAAAAAAATACAATTCTTTCGTGATACGTAGTATCATTGAATACACTGTACAAAACAACACGGCAATAAGACACCTTTGCGTATGCCTGTTAGAAACTGTGAATAAATCTTTATATTTACTCATTAGGTGAGAAAATACGTTAATAGTATAGTTCTCCGAAATAGCACTAACAACTTGATAATTGGTTTGGCGTCGTGTCTTAGTCTTACAAAAGTGCAGGTTTTCTTAGTGATAGTCGTGATTATAATCAGTAATGTTTCATATAAATAAGATATATATATATAGATCATTAATTATAGTATATCAAACATAACTTTGTGTCTTAAGTTTGAGTTAATTATTTTGTAAAATAATTCGGGTATCATCGATTATTATTATCATTTCTCATATTCAGATCTCACCGTCTAATGTAACATAATTTAGTGTGTGAAGGCAAGTCATTAGTGAAAGAAACGGTTTTATAATATTACAATCCAAGAATAAGTACTATATTACTTATGAGAAGTATTGATGTCTGATAAATGAAATGACTGTTAAAGCTATGCTTTAAATTTTGAAATGAGTAAAGTTTGCGCCGAAGTGAATACAGCAGGGGGGCGTGTGTGGGGTGGAAATGTCCTCCGGGTACCGAGAAGAGCACGCAGCCACTCCTTGACGGTCCCTACTTTGGGAACCATTGTTCTGGGAAATCGTAAAATGTAAGTATGAACGTGATGCCTTAACGCTTTGCTAAATTTGTGAAAAGTTCTCGCGTTATAAACTATGCGGAAAAGACTTCTTGTATTTCCGAATGTGTTATTCTTATGTATAATATAACATCTGCCTATATTACTGTGGAGTATCATTATAGTATAAAATGATATGAAAATTAGTAATAAACTAGACTTTATTTTATTTATTATACAAATATCATGTTTTATGCCCTCAAGACATCAGTTTACAAAGATATATTTTCTCCCATGAGATAAACATCGAAAGAAATAGGGCACAATGTAAGAAACAAATGTCAAGATAAAAAATATTCTTCATTATATTCATAAATATGTTTAAATTTTCTGTTATATTTAACATTATAATAGTTTAAATTTACTATTATTTTATGATATGCATATATTTTTTGTTACTAAGCGAAGATATTTAATAAATTATTTAGTTTTTAAATGTTTAAACTGTTTTCTAGTTTCGAGAACACTGAATAATTTGTGTGTCACTCTTAATATACAACTGCGAGAAACTCATAATAATTAACAAGTCTCCCCTGTCATAAAAAACTATTATCACTTTAACAAAAACACACAAGCTCATTTGTATTAAAGAAGCCTTGGTCTTCTATATTAAACAATTCTACGGTTCTTATTTTTATTTTTAAATATACTTTTAACTGTAATAGTCATTTTTAGCGATGTTCCTACAAAAATTTTACTTGATTTTATTGTTGTCTATATATTTAAAAACAAATTCAATGATATTGGTTTAACACATCGTCACCGTGGAGCAAAAAGTTAACAACTTACAAATTTACAGTTTTGAGATGGTTCATGTTTTGTGATTGCTACTTTAAATAAATATAATAAACACAATTAATATCTTGAAATTAATGTATCATTTTATTTAACAGTCTTTCAATATACAATAATAATGGCACAATTGGATCTGTAAATTATGAAAAGTATATTAGAATATATGAAAAATTTATTAAGTGATAATTTGCAATACCGGTTTCTTTGAATAATTATTATTTATTGACTTTACCCATAGATATGGACTGCAAAATTATGAATTTTAATTTTTCTGACACATTTTTACCAAAAATGTTGCTGACTTTTTGCTCCATCGAGCCGATACACTTGTGGTTGGATATATTTACTAGTTAATATTTTGATGGTTGTAATAAATACTATTACTAAAATCAAATATCTTAGTAATGGTGTTACAGCCGAAATAGCTATTGACAAAATATCCATAAGACATACACAATACAATAAAATTATTTGTCTACTATTGTCATAAATAATTATTGGTTGTGTTGGTTTTTTACATGACATAATAAATCAAAAGTCGGAATGAATAAATTTCTCCGAGAATGTCACTGATTTTGAGAAATTTTATTCGACCATGATGTAAATCGAAATCAAAACAGTGAGCGGCAGAACTTATTCTTTCAAACGTAAGCCAAATATATTTCTTTATGTAAATAATATCTAAGAGAAGGTTCGCTTTGCATCAAAAATACATCACAGAAGATCATACAAAAGTATATCGCAGATTTCATTCCGATTCCCAACCGACCGTTAATCTTAGTATCTATCATGCTCTACGTCAATGCCACGTTCACGAGAAAAATTTAAATTTCAATATTCAACGAAGTAAGAATGCAGAGTCTTTTAAACGAAGTTATTTAACCAGAATTAATACGCATTACGGTGTAGCGTAAAAAACATGTTTACTTAAGAACTCCGTGTTTTGTAAATAATTGTTTAAATTAATATTACAAGGCTTTCTAAGGATTTTCAGCTAATATAATATTATTTTCGTTCTAGCAATTCATTCTGATTCCATCAATATACTTTATACATTCCATTGGTAAAATTATAGGTGTCTTCATTATTAGACATATAATCGATAGCTTCTGACAAATATTGTTGAAATTTTGCCATCGTCATGAAATATTTAAGTCAATATAGAAAATCTCCTTAGTAGCAATACTGAAGATTTTTTTACTAAAGAGTACTTAGAGATCAACCACCTTTAGTTGAAATATGTTTCAGAAAAATGGCGAACTTACTCTTAAAATGGTTTACACTCGAATTATAATATAATATTAGAGATAAAATTACACACTATTTCCTGCTTGGTATTGTATTTGTCTTGAATAATAATTGCATAGATTTTATATTCGATAGTTTACTATTAAAAATAAGAATGGGTAAATTTTTTTGTCTTCCCGGTAGTGTAGTTGGTATCGTGCGCACCTAGCAATCCGGGGAATGCGGGTCCGATTTCCGATCTGTCGGATTTTTTAAATTCGAAAATGCAGGACTTGATACAGACAATTGTGTGACAAAAATTGTCACATTGTCAAGAGTTAAAATAATCTGTAAAGACGTCTTAACATTACGAAAATCCATATACTCCACTTTCGGAGTTGATATCTTCATACTGTGTAGATCCGTATGTTCCACTTTGGGAGTGAACATGGAATAAAAATATTATCATGAAATAGGGTATATTGAGTTGAAGTTTTCAGTTCTTCGATTAATTTATTCATTTACCTATTCTAAAAAATCTTAATTTTAACTTTACTTTTATAGTAAATCAATTGAAATATTAAATTCACAAAAGATAATATAATCAATCTATTGAAAGAATTTTGGATACTAAATTCTGTGTTAAATGACTTTATTCCGTGTTTTATCATCGCAGTATTCTGCTTGACTTGCGTAAGTGTAAAAAAATATATCGCTGACATTTTACAAATTCGTTTTCATAAAAAGTGTAAACGATGGTAACGAAAATGTTTCCGTCGTTCGTTAAACTTGTAATGCGATTCAGTAAAAACGTTAAAAGCTCTTGGCGCTTTTCAATAAACAGGCAGCTTGCTTAAACGATGAAAAAAATCTCCGCAGGTTGTTGAGAGTTAAATCTATATTGAAAAAAGTGTACTGGCACAACACGAATTCGAACCCGAATACTTCTCAATATCTCAATTACTGTATCGATTGAATTGCAACCGTAAAATAAAAATATATCACACATGAGAGGTGTATTTCCAAAATGAATTTAATCTACCATACGAAAATTTAAAGGAGAAAATTTCGAAAAGAACCATATGGCATGTAAACCTGCAGAAAAAAATAATCTCGAAAATATTGAACACAAAAATAAATATTGAAAGCATGCTATTAAATATAATTCATTTATACATTTTTTTTTTGAGAATTTTCTGCTTTAATATTCGACGTAGTGGAATAAGTTCGCTTTGGAAACAAATTCCTCATAAATGGCTTAAAGTTTCTATTTCTTTCGTATATTTTTAGTACGATAAAATAATAATGAAATAAACCGTAGATTTTTTTGAAAATTTATGATTTTTACACTAGCCCATAAAAATAATCGCGATGCTTGACTTTATGTTCAAGATAAACGTGTTTTTTATTCTAATATAGTAAAGACTGATATTTTGAGACTCGTGTAAATAAAATAATAACGCCAATATCAACTTATATCACTGATGAGATAATGTCACTATGGTAATATTAAAAAAATAGGCTCTCTTAAGTCTTAGGTAGCATAAACACTCATTAAAATACCAATTAATTATATGAGATCTGAAGTTTCTACTCAATTATCAAATTGCCAAGCCGTATATTTTGTAATTTTATTATTTATAATTATTAAACTCGTAATTTTAAAAAAAAGTACGCCACATGCTTTATTATATTATGACTTAATTATTATTAAAAAAAAATTGTTTCTAGGAAGAGAGATTTAGCAATCTGTGTAACATTTGACGATAAAGAGGTATGCCTTGGGATATTAGCAAAAATATGTGTCAAACATTGAGGTTTTGTGATGAAAAGTCACCTTGATAGCTAAATTGATAAGCACGATACATTATGCAGTTTCAAATACCATTATTTTTCAATTAGAAAAATAGACATTGCTTGAATCTCAGTAGGTTGAATGATTGACCGACAAGCGATTCTCGTAAAAACAATCCGTCAAAATAAACTTACACATTATGGAAATGTTGTTTTGACGAATATAAAACATATGATAGTTGTATGATAGGGAAGTATGTAAAAGAAATTATCATACTTTCTATGAAAAGAAAAATTCATGTTAAGTAGATAACCTTTTTAAAAAAAAACTAATTGAAAAAGTATGACTTGAAAAATTTAAATACAGTCACTCAGATAAAAATATTTTTTTGAGATTTTTAATAATAATTTTTTTAAACATTTGCATAATAATAACTTGCGTAAAAATTGCAAAGCGACATTTAAGTATATAATTTTCTACTAGCTGCCACGTATCCACATCCTATATGCGTATACCGTAGCGTGATGAACGTAAAATGCTCTACAAAATGCCAGAAGTGACTTAGGAGCAGCTTTTTAATACCTCAATTGGGATGCACTAGACTCACTGAGTGCGCGTGATTCCTAATTAATTGATCCTTGTTAATATCTATCTAGCCTTGTAAAAAATAGAACTCGCTCTTCGTGAGATTTAAGAAAAAAATATAGTTAGCTAAAAATATACTTTAGTATAAATTCTTCGGGGTGAAATATTGTTTGTTGGTATCGAAAAAATATGTCCTGTTGTCACAGTAGAGGGGCGTGGAAACCGCCTGAATAATTTTCCATCTCAGATCAGTCGGCAGGTTGTTGAACATATTTCCATATGTTTACACAATGTTCTGCCAGCGTCGGCCGCCTTCGAAGCTCTCGCTAGATGTGCTCAATCCGGGAGGCAATCAAAACTTTTTCGTATTAGCGGGTATCCAGAGTATCGCGGAGAACTCACGTGCGACGATGTATTTAAATTCAAACTTTGACGAATAAATTATAAATTTATACCCGTAAAGAAGTTTGCTGCGATTACATATTATTAATTTGTTTAATTTTCTTCGTTAAGTACGTCGGGTTATAGGGGAGGGAACAGTGCCACACTGTGGGAAGGAGGTGTCCTTGTGCAAACTTTTGCAATTTCTTTACATATTTTTACTTATTTATAGGCTATACATTTTTAACTTTCTAGCCTTTTTCTATGTATTTTAAATATCTAGCTTATATTTTATAACATTCTGTTTCAATTGTGGAAATTTTATTACACATAAATCATACTGGTGAATACATTTAATTTTTCCATTAATAAGGGGCCTATGATATCCAAATGATCTTGCGCGATTTAATGTAATTTTAAAATTTCTTTTAACTCCTACTGCCCTGTGTAGACAATGTATTTTTTAATCTCTCCAAATAAACTGATTGAAAGGCTTTCATACTATATTTATCCGTCGTAAAAATTCTTATGATCTCATTGATACCTATATAAATATTTATTTTGTATTAAATCTAATAAATAAAATGTACGTTTATATATTAGATAACGTGGTATGTATATTAAACAACGTCGATCACTCATTTAAATGACTTCATTACGTCTCAGAGGAAGAAAAATTGAGAATTCTGAGCAGCTTGTTACAATGACTTAGTGTATAGATGATATTTGATTTGGAATGTCACCTCTTTGCTTCCACTTTTTTTTTTAATGCATTTTTTTTAATACATAATAAAATGATTTTTTTCCTTATTACAATAATTGATCCGGCAGATTTTTCATAATTTGAATTCACAACATCCACTTTAACTGGACGCTTGGGGTCGAGTACCGTTGATTTTGTTACAGTTAGAGTAATTTTATTAACTTACAAATTCACAATATAAAATATTAAATGAGTTGTTTACTCATTTTATTCCGTCCTCGTTTATGACGGGGATTGGTAATATTTATCATTGGTCATTTTCGACTAATCCAATACAAACACGGAAATTAATTTCGTAATGAAATAACGTTCAATACTTAATTGATATTAATAGTCGTGGAATTCTTCAGGGTACGTAAATATTTTGGAATGAATTTTGAGTAGGCAAGTCGAGTTGTTTAATAAGCTAGGAGAGTTTTCGTTTTTATCTTCAGCAATATTGAATCATTTCAAAATAAAATACCCAAGAGTTTTATGTTAAAATCTACCTCCATCGCTATTTATCGATCTGTTTTTTCAACATTCCCTTTGCTTCTTCCACGTCAAAATAGTTGTAGGCTTTAGACTAGACTTAGCTTGGGATCAAAGTCTCTCTTCCATACGTTTATTTTCCGATAGCAAAAATAATTAAGTTGGAAGTATTGTTGATCACAATTCTAATTTTTTGACTAAAAACATTTTACTGCATGATTTATTTCGCAAGTAAATTAAGATATTTATGGTGAACCAGCATTATAAGTATCAATTGAAAGTAATAGTAGATAATTTACACAAATCAAACTTGCTGTATCGAGTTCAATTTCAAATATCAGGAATATGCGACAGAATGCAGCAAAGGGTTTTAATATAGCTGAAGCAGTATTAAAACAAAAATAAATCTTATTTATTATACAATATGAATAATTTCAGTGTCCTTTAAGATTATTTCACTTTTTTTAGTATTCATTATTTACATTAAAACATATCGACTGTGTATAATGTATATTGACTGAAGAAAGGAAATAAAAACGCAATCGTCAGTTCTTTTCATAATAGCTTTTCTTTGATATTAACAATATATACAACTTATTATAAGTTTCATCGAAAGGATGTAAGCTGAAAATGCCGAATTAGTGTCTAAATTTAGATTTTAAGTATTTAAGTTTGGCCAGCTAAATTTGCAACCAAGAAGATCACATCAAATTTACTAGTTTTTCTTAAATAACTTATTAAATTAATATCAAATTGGCTAAATAAAATACTAGTTTTGTGTAGTTTAAAATTGTGTCGATGTAAAATTCCGGCTTTGGCCAAAAATCATTATAAAGACGTTTTCTGTGCCTCCTCCTTTTCTATGTGGGTCAAGTCCTTTTTCATTTCCGCTGTCGATATGATGTTATATTTGAATGATTTTAAATAAAAAATGTGTCAATTTATAAGACTTACTCGTGAAGTCATTGTTTGTTTATTAAACCCGGTGGGGTGATAGAATAAGCTGTACTGAAATCGATACAGATAAACAAGTATTTGATATTTGCATAGTCTGTTATTTAATATCGCCTGTTTTGATCAGAAACGAAATCTTCGATTTTGGCACGTCGTAGACTTTCCAATAACTCCGATTTAAAACGAAACGAAAACATCTCCGATAAACTTATTTCCGCTGAAATGTTTCTATCAGGTACAATTTATTTTTGATACATTATTTTTAACGGTTCGCTTTTGAAGACTTCGCATTGCAATTTACTCCGTTTACCAAATCAAAGTACTCACTTTCGTAACAAAATTAACAGAAAAACATCACGACGAGTCGTAAAAAGAATTTTATTTTAAATATTTGTATTTCGTAATTCAATTCAGGATACAATATAACATTTTATTTTAAATGATTGGTTTGCTGATTTTTATATTACTCTTTTAATTGCGTCTCAATGCTGACATTTAATACATGCTGTTAAAAATACAATGTCACTAAAATTCTTAGTTACACGAAGTTGACCTATCTTAATCATTACATATAATTAACAATATTATGGTATTGTTAATCATGGTATTTTTGTTCCATGACCTATGTATACTATAAATAATAATATTGATACTTCACCAGCAGAGATGATCCCATAGTATGTATTGTACTTCAAAAGACAAGTTGTTTTAATCTCAAAATCACGTTTTGGTTATTTTTTTCTTTAAACGAAACATTTCGATTTGAGGCCGCATCTGAAATTACCTTGTATGTAATCGAAAAAAATGTTAATCCCAAGGCTATATCAGTTTCTTAAATGTATTGGTCTGACATATTACATTCAATGATAATTAAGCACGTTGCATGATGACTTTTTATTCGAGATATGTGAAGGAATTTATTCGTGTAAATATGCCTAATACAAAGTTGTGTATTTTATTTGAAGAAACCAAAACGTAAATAATTCTAATAAGTAATGTTCTTAGATTCAAAAATCAAATTATAAAAGGATTTTGTACTAAAAAGCGTTCTTACAAGGTATTTTTTACGTTATGCGATAGCCGACTTAGGAGTTGAAATAATTCGTAGACCTGTACGTAAGTAAAAAATATTTATGGTATTCTCATTTCAATACAGTGGATTTTGACTAAATTATTAATAAAAACGTTAAAATGGATCTCAAAATTTACTCACAGAAATCTTACCAATCGACAAAGCTTTTTACGAAAATATGTATTTTTAAACATTTTCCATCCATTGAAAAAGCATATATTATTATAGCCTTAGAGCAGAGATTCATGGTGCCCGCGGAACGATTCGGATGTGCCCGCCACTATTCAACCGAGACAGA
>JAGVSQ010012176.1:0-11799 GCA_022683975.1 Rhyacophila evoluta
CACAGTGTGTAGATCCATATGCTCCACGTTGGGAGCGAACATGGTTTAAAAAAAAGAAATTAAAAATAAATCAGTTTCGAAATTAATATTTTTAAAAATCCATAAAAATAATTATGGTCACATTAAAATTGGCTAAGTAATTAAACGGATTGATAATATTACATTTTTAAGTTCTAAGTAAAAATTATAAATATACGATATGTTTTATAGAAAACTTATTAAAAACAAAGGTTTTAAGAAATCAACAAAAATAATTCAATACGGTTGAACATGTATGTAAAGAATATGGTATATTTTTTATATAATTTGAATTGAAAGATTACAAAACCTGTTTGCTCTTCATTTTGGTGAAACAATATTAGAAACTTGGCAATAATACATTCGGCCAATTTTTGGAAGCGATTTTATTGATACTGTAGGCTTTTGAAGTCGGCTTTATTCTACGTCTTCGCGTCCAACAAGATTTACTTTGGGAATTTCCTCCTCCTAAAATAAACAAATATCGAAGGAAATGCTTTTAATACTTGTCACCTTCGTGCCACGGAGGAATATGCAAAGGGACCTCCGCAGACTGAAAGGCTTTTAATGTTTTCAGCAAGTACGTTTTCTTAGGACTCCTTATTGATATATCTACCATTCAATATTAATACCGTTCAACTGAAATCATTATTTACCCTCAAAGCAAGGAGTTTATTTAGCATGCTTGAAATGCCCTATTCATGATCATTAATGGTTCAAAAGAGGTTGAAGCGATATCTTTTAACTTCTTGGTAGGCAAGTCTCCTTCTGTAGACAGACAAATTAAATCTTTTTTTTAACAAATTGACGATACTCATTTCACATACAGATATACCAATATACTGATTTACGATTTTTAGATCATACGATGTTCTAATAAAGCTGTAAAATTAATGCTAGGTGTTAGAGCTTTTCAACTTAAAATCAAAAAAAACATATTTTGTCAAAATGTTTAATGACTTCTCTCTAACAGGTTATATATTTTTACCTTGTTCATCTCAAGTATAGGTGATATTCTCGTAATAAAAAATATATTATTAATATTGACTGTGATAATAAAAAAGTACGTAACCCAGATAGAACGAATTTTACAAGAAGTACAAGCAACGTTTATTTTTTGATTTTGATCTTCAGTAAAGATTTTACAAAGGTACAACTTTGAAGTGCATGAACACTAAGACTGGAGCTTTATTTAATCAATATGATTTAAATAAGTTGTTTAAGTTATTCAAGAGTTTAAATATGATGGTTGGGTAAAAACCTGTTTTCCTAGTCGACAATTTCACAAAATCTCATTTTCTCAATCTTAATAGCTAAATTTCCACGCAAATTCAGTATTTACAGCTTATGTCCTTTTGATAGAACGTGTATTAAGCTGTATATATTCTGATTATCGAATAAAAGCTATTTTGAAAAATTGAGGGATACGTCCCTTTTCTTTTCTACAGTCCATATTATAAAATAAAACAATATATTTTTAAGCTCACAACGTTCACAAAACTATGTGATTAGTGATAATTAATATTGTTTGTATAAATATAAAACAAATTGAACAAACACAAAAGTTATAATTATGTATAGCATATAAAAATTGAAAAATGGTTTGTATTATATATGAATATAATTTAAAATAAGATACACTACAATATTAAGCAAAAAATATAAAATACAATAGTTTTACAATGTTACTCAATTTTATATTCTCATTTGAACTGAAAATGGCTCGGTAAGATGCTGTTGTAGATTATCAAGCCAAAATTCTCAAATTTTTGTTTCAAATAATATAATACTGTGTTATTAAATTCCGTACTCTTCAATAATATTAAATACATGTTACATAATTAACTGAAAAATATTCTCAATTAAAATACAAATTATTGTAGTTTAAATATATTGATAATTTTGTAATGAAGTATTTGTGATAAAAGCGAAAACTAGATTGGCATTGGCGTGATAGAACTAGATTTAATAACGGATACTAATGAATTAATTGTTTAAATACTGCAAGGTGAACTTCAGGGATGTGTAAAAGATTAATGCTTTTTGATTCGTGTGCTCTTGAAAGGAAAGTCGAAGGACGTCGGAAAACTGAAACTGACAAAACCTCTCCCTTTCGGTTTAAAAATATACGTGACTGGATCAGAATTAATATGAGAACTGTTAGACCTAGAAAAGTCAGAGGCCACGAAATAGAAAACCTAAAGAAGCACGTACAAAAGAAAATGTGTACTTCAGTAGATTTCTTTCACATTTTAATTATTTTGTTAGTTTTATTAAGCCCAAAATAAATACGATAGAGTAAATAAAAATATCGAAAATGGTACAAAGTCAAAGTTTTTATTTGTTATATTATATAACTATTCGATCTAGTATTTTTCTGTACTAAAATGTGAAATATGTGATAAAAAATATATGAAAAGCCATTGTAAAAAAATATTAACTTAGTCCTTTTTCGCATTCTTTTATATTCATATTTCAACAAAGCCATCTGCTATTATAGAGTAAATTTAGTTTTTAGTGTTGTCATGGGAACCAAATATTTAATTAAGAAATAATTTTATTATTTCATGGGATATTTTGTTCTTCTTACATATTTGCTCATTGTATTGTTCATACAGCTGCTCTAAAATTATATTACCGACAAATCATATTGCATCCTCGCAAGGCCGGCGCTAGAATAGCAGAGTGACAGCTGTAGATAGCTATACATATATAAATGAGCAAGTGAGAAAGCTATTGTGACAATTCAGCTATTTAAAGCTATTTTCCATCTCTGTTACCAACGCTTTGCTGCTGTCGTTTTCCGGCTACAGCCTTAACCTAAGCCATATTTAAGATCTTTTAACATCGCTAAGCTGTAGTTACGTACATTTTTCGTTACGCTAGAGTTATATTGATTGTATAATATATTGAAGTATATTAAATAGTACAAACTTATTAAAAGTTATCAACCATGCTTGTATAAACTTTGAAAAACATCCTGTCAGGTATCATAGAAGGATATTGATTGAATAAAACTTTGCCGTCTATCCGAATTAGACTCCGTGTAGAATTTACTCTGCTTAAAACATTTGGGAGGCACGCCCATGAACGGATCGTGTTTCCCATTTGCTGCGAATAGATATAGATTACTCTATACTAAAGCGAATTTGTAGTTTGTTTCAAGACAGATGAACGATTTTTTATAATTTTTGTTTGTTTAAAAGTCTGAATTTTTACAAAGTAACAATTTGCGAAAATGTGTCGATACAAATACGTATTTTAGGTTACAACATTAAAGAGCTAATTCCTTATGAAATGATTGTGCAAATTTAAAATAAAACATTTAAAACCGTACTCACCTAGTACTCACAACTATCTTTTTGAGTTGTAAATAAAAATAGTTTACAAAAATCTATCTGATTGAATAATAAATTCAGTGAGTCACAACGCTTAAGTGTATCTAAAAGGGTTAAATTTATAATTCTCACTTTAAAATTTTATAATACAACAAGATTTGTTATAAAGTTATAGTGATAAGTCCATTCGACATCATTTAAAATTCTTCTAATGGAAAATAAACAAGACTCAAATTATTTTATATTTCTCTAAAACATTTAGTTAAAACTACAATTTATGCAATTTAGGAAATAAATTGCACATCAATTTTCTTCTCGTTTATATTTTGTGTATGCGGGAGGGATTTGAAGAAGTCATGGTGCATATTATGTTAATAACCTAACCTAACCATTAATTTACTGATTCGCTTGTGAAATTTGTTATTAATAACAATGCACATTTTTTTTTATGTTACTTTTTTTGTAATTAATTCACAATGAGATCATCATTTTTTATCATGTCTACTTGTTATAGTGCAGGATTAAAATGAAATAAATTAAGTACCACATGGATATTAAAAAAAAAAATTTCTGCGTTTACTCATACGCAAAATATAAAGTGTTCCATCATTAATTTATCCTTTGTTTATTCATAGCGCATCATTCCCATGTGCATGACCGTCATTTTAAATGATGGATAGAGGATGACGCATACTGCGCATGGGAAGTGAAACGTCAAAATATCTAAGTGATGTGAAAACTTTTGCTACCGACTAAATCATAAAAATAGTAAAAGCTCTGTGACTAAAAACAACAACCAACAATTTAATCTCCAGTCCTGTAGTTTATTTATTTTTAGATATGTCCGACCAAAATTTGCTGTTGAATGTTGTATTAGTCATAATATATTTTAATGCAGTAGATTTGGCTATAAAATGTTACTGAATGTAAAGTTTTTTCAACAAAATAATATCGGAAAATTTTTAGAAAATATTATGCCAATAATTAAAAAAATCACTCAACTTATCAAAATAGATTCATTTGAATAATTCGTAATCCAGTGCCTCGGTGAAGGCAAAATGGGGCTTTACTTATTCGCTAGTAGAGTGACGCAAACGTATTCTATGCACAATTTGCACTTCATCAGTACTAAGTGCGATAAATCACTTCCCATTTGACTAATACAGCGATTAAAAAATAAACGAAAAAAAATATTATCAAAATTATACCAAAAATATGTTAAACTATTGATATTTTATAATAAAAAACAGTTGTGGTACATTTTTCATAAAGTCCAGTATTCTAGTTGTATTTTTCGGAGCTTTTTTAAATGAGTTATTTCCGTATTTCTCTAATATATTATATTTGTTCCTTTACTTGATTACCTATCGATAATCTCTTAAAATGTCCATCTAATGAAATAAATATAATTTATTAATAACCTAATAACCTTCATTATTAAACAATACACGTATTTACAATTTCACATTGAAACACTTGTAAATAAAAGTATAACTTTTAATTTCAAATCGTCACTTAACGATTGGTTTCTTGAATAAACTGATCGTCAAATAGTTTTCGGAAGATGAAAAACAAATCTCATTAAAATATATTTGTATACTATATTTGCTCCAAACATAGAATATATGGATACACAGCGTGAACATATTCACTCAGACAGTGGATCTTCTCAATATAAAGACGTATTGACAAATTATTTTTCACGATAATTGTTTTTTAAGTCTCAAGCAGATGTGGATGTCCCCGGATTGCTAGGCGCGTACGCTAGCCTTAACGCTACCAGAATGAGAATTTAAATACGTACAGGTAAATACATTGAAATATCTGAGCTATATTTAAAAGCCAAATAATTGATGTATTATTTAAGAATATAATTATAGTACATAACATTTTACAAAGTATCTAATTCGTTGAAATACGTTTTGTTTTTCAAATCACGCACCGTAGATTTTCGACAAACTAATTCTAAAGCGTCATAAACATCCTTTTCAAGATATTTCATTCATTAAAAAAACGTAACCTCTATTTTCTATATTGAGAATTACTTTACTAATGAACTCATCCACGATTGCTTGTATATTATAAAATTATTTTAGAATAAAATTAAAATTTATATAGTCAATATGACAATGCACAAAATACAAAAATTTATATTTAATATTATAGTCTTTTCAATATAATACATTTAAAATGTTAAGAATGAATGTATCTATCAAAAATTTTCTTCTTTATGTTTGAAGAATAAAAATAAAATCAACCGGTAGAGGTTGATAAAATAGGCTTCAAAATGCATCCTATAGTTGTTTTGGGGACGAAACATCGACGACAGTTATATAAAACATTAACGTTAGACCCTCTGAATTGACCAGTGAGATGGTACAAAGCACTAAATGGAATAGAAAATATTTGAATAATCCAGAGCGTAAACAAAAAAGAGGGTCCGGATGTTAATCTGAAAGTCTTTTGAGATATATTATTCTGAGTACCTTCTAAACCTATCTTGTGTGGCACTGTAATAAATTTACATACGGTTAAACACTTTATTGCAGTAACTGTAACATACGTTTTTCTTGTTTATTATTTTATTTATTTCTTCTACAGTCAGTTATTTTATTGCTCACACACATTGTCTGCATCAGTGTTTCTCAATTATCAACTAATGGACTAATTTTTTCTGTTGTTATTTATTTTTTAAAATGCAAAAATGCAATACTGAACACCTAGTAGATTAACCCTCCCCAGTCTCCTCGATTAAGTTAGGTTAGGTTAGTGTGCGCTCCTAACAATCATGGGAATGTTGATTCTATTCCCCATCTGGTTGGATTTTAAAAATATACAAATGCAGGACTGGATGCCCATTGGGTTGACCAATTGTCTAAAAATAATCTGTCAAGACATTTTCACATTGCGGAGATCTATATCCTCTACTTTCGGAGTGGATTTCTTCTTACTGTGTAGATCCATATGCTCCACTTTGAAAGCAAACATGAAATATAAAAAAATAGAATAATCAAAATTAATTATGCATATCGCTCATGATAAATCAGTTCTTTATATGCTACACGTCATAATATGATATTTCCAAAAGTGAAGTAAAAAAAAATATTTCATGTAATAAAAATGAAACAGAGAATTTTTTTTTGATCCTGTACAATTTGCGATGTGTGCTAAACAATGAATTTTTAACTATCATATGGGTGACACTTTACATATATGTTATCTTTTATTGATTTATATAGTATACTTATGAAACTATATTGTAGATAGAAAGAAACTATTTATATATTTAAAGTCTAGCGCTAAAGTCCATATATAAATTTAAATATTAGTATGGCTCAAAGAACTACATTTTTGCCGGACAATGTTTTACTCCATTCATAACGTTCTACTATCGGAGTGAACATATTAAAAAAAGGCTCGTTAGTAGTCTATAAAAATATCTGTTTATCAAATTGTATATGCTTCTTAAGTTATAACATCTTTTTCAATGCAGTATTGGATACAAACAATGGTATTTACTCTGCCATAAAGACAAATAATCGACGTCTTATAATATAATGCTTATTAATATTTGTTTATTCATAATGTTTATTCATAATGTTTATTCATATAATGTTTATTCATTAAACGCTGAATAGTAGCAGTTTATATTGTGTGAACATTTTCAATTTTTATTTATTAATTGCGCTCGGAATATATTCAAATATTTTTTATTATGTGAAATGCTTTTTCGTTTATTTAAGTTTGCATATAACTATTATTTCATTAGCAGGTCTGCAAAATAAAAAAAATTGAAGACCACTGGTTTTTATACAAAGTAGTATATTTCTTTTTATATTTAAATTCAACTGTACATTGAAATTGAAAACCTTTATAAAAGGTATTTTTCTTTTTCATCTAAAAATAGTTTCAATTTATATTCGCATTGTGTTTCATCAAAAAAAAAAGATAATATGTTATTGTCATAGTTGGAATTATATTTGATAAAAATGAAGCCATTTTTCAAAATAAATACTTTGAACTGAACACATTATACTAAGCTAAACTTTTATATTAACTACGGATTCTATGCGATAATATTTTCACTCTATTTTTTATTTCGTTTCTTTTCTTATTTTAAAATATTTTAAGACGTATGCATGACTGAAATTAATTTATTACTTACACATACAATTTATATTAATTACCTATAAAAATAAGTATTACATCACAAACGCATACTTAAATTCTGATTAAATAATACTGCTCTGAGAAATTATCGATGTTACTAAAGTACAAGTATTTTACAAGACTTGTGATTGAGGAAATCATGTATATTTAGGAATTTGCAGATAATTCTGTAAGAACTTTGAGGTCTTATTAATTATCAGTGACCTGATTATAGATCTAAATAAACACTGTAGAAATCTTATCCATTTAATAATATATTCAAAACGAATTTAATAATTTAACATCTGTTTTTATATCAATATTTTCAACATAAAAGATACAGTCTAATATTCCATTTTTATATTCAATACTTTGCTTGGATCTTTTGATTTTTTATTAAAAACACTTGCATTATGTAAAATACGTAATATAAATAAGTATCGATTAATTCAATGAATCAAGTTTTTTTAAATTATCAAAAGAGCTAATTTGTAGTAAAAAGTTTATGTATACCAATTATATATTTATATCACGATTTCTGTTTTTTATTTATTCAACTTTAAATGGAGGCTATTTTATATTTTTTCTTAATGAGATCGTATCAATAATTTTTCACTATATTTAAAAACTTTAAGCTTTATCATCCATTGCCAAAAATTATCTCGAGCTTAGATGTTTAACCACATTTCTTTTAGTCTTTTTGACCAAGTTTATTTAATAATTTGTGACGTAGTTCAACTATTTCATGAAGGCACTATGAAGGGACTGATCCCCTGGGGAAACGTATTATATCGTCGTATTACTGGCAAAAGACGTTAAAGTAAGAACACTGGTTTTAAGATTATCGAATTATAATATTCGAGTCTCTCTGTTAAATACATTTTACGGCAATTTCTATCTAATAATATTTTAGACCTTAAGAAATTGTCGTAAAATGTATTTAACAGAGAGAATCAAACATTAAAACTCGATTATCTCAAAACTCTTTTTTTTACTTTAACGTCTTTTGCCAGTAATACGACGATGTAATGTGTCATATTTTTACGAGTAATAGTTTTTAAAAATATATTATATGATATACAATTCTTACATATATAATTTGAAAATCACTAAAATATGTAATACAGTTAATTTTTTTCCATTTTTCCACGTCACAGTATTATGTATTTCTTTATATAAATACAAAAACATTTCTTTACGAAATGATTAAAGGGACTTAAATGCGGCAAATTTAAGTCATTTTTCAAATTTCGCGATACGTTTTACCGTAAGATAAGCAGCGATTTATTAGGGGAGCATATCTATATTTAACAGATCGTTGGAAAAGTTATGGCGCCAAACGATCAATCCCTTAGGAGGGTAGTTCCTCGATTGACAATAACACGGTCGAGTAGGGTGCTTATTGGCCTGAGGCACATGTTGGTTCCCCTCCTTTTTTGGATCCTGTCCAACGTTTTATGGAAGATAAGTTGGCGTGGATGTTTAAACATCAGCAATTTTCTTTTTTTAGTTTTCATCTTTTTCACTAAAGAAAAACATCAATAGATAACAGATTGATTTCGGGAAGTATTTTTGTTTGTAGTGTCTGTTGGCTTTAAGTAAATATTTGACGTTAATAATTTTATAATACCAACTCTCCTAGTCATTACTTTAGTTATTCATTAAATAATGAAAATTAATGGAGATCCATTTACAATCCACTCAATATTTTTGTCTATATATCTTGCCAAGATTATTTTACTCTCTTGCAAATCTTGAAATAAAAAATATTTGACAATAGTTTATTGAATAACCATTTTTTATACAACTTCTCTCTTAATGTGGAGCATATATAAGACAGAGAGATATCCATAATACCATAAAACGAATATACATTTTGATGACCCTCTTTGATAAATCGCTCTTTACAAAAATTGCTTGTCGGCCAATCTACATATGTAAATTAAAAACAAAAAAACCTTCAAAAAATAAATCCATATAATCTAAGATACATCAAATAACCTACTAAAATTAGTATAATCATACATTGACAATAAGTTTTTTCTTTGTCTCCTTTATATTCATACTTGAAAATATTGTGTAAAAAAGCATAATTTTCATTTACTCTATTTTTTTTTTTAATGTAGTTCATGAGTCTTTACATTTGATTAAGATGTAATTTATTTAACTTCATTTACTAGTTATACATTTCATGTCTTTAAAATACCAGTTACACTTTTTCTATAATTCAAAGTTGTTATATGTTATAATATATGATATGAATAAAATATTTAAATACAATAAAGTATCATTACTCAAACAATGTAGTATGTAGAAAAAAGAATTTGAAAAATAAAGTTATTGGCTTTTTTATTTTATACCATGTTCCCTCCTAATGTGGAGCATATAGATCTATACAGTTTGAAGATATCCACTTTGAAAGAGGAGTATATATGGATATTCCCCATGTGAAGACGTCTTGACAGATTTGTTTTCACGAGAATTGTTTGTCAGACAATTAATTACTCAACCCAATGAGCATCTAGTCCTGCTGTTTCGGATTTTTAAAATCCGACAGATGGGGATTTGAACCCGCATTCTCCGGATCGCTAAACGCACACGCTACCAACTACGCTACCGGAGAGACTATTATACAATTTGGAAAAAAATAATATTTATGATTTGTGAATTAATAAAAAGTACACAGAAAGTTCACAGCATAAATATAATACATAGTTCAAAATTGGCATTTTAAGTTAAAATGTTAATAGGTATACGCATATTAAATTTAATGATCGATATCTGTATTATTTGTACCGCACTGCAATAATGTGACTAACTCTTAGATAATATAGAAATTTAAATTTAAAAAATCATTACTTAAGGTAACATGTGTACATTATTGGGATACTTAAATGTATATCATTATATGTATATGTATCATTATGTTAACTAAATATCCTCCTTTTCAACATAGACGATTTAGGTTCAATGTCTCACAAGGCTAGCCCTCCTATATCACTTTCTAATGAAGAACGTGATATCATCCTAACAACGCAGTAACGAGTCATTGCAAGATCAACTGAGCTATTTTTAGCTAGCAACTAGTTTATTCCCGAGTATTTGTTTCAAATCAATGACAACCAATAATTAACAAGACACTAAAATATTTATACTACCCATGTTAAATCTGCCCATGCAAAGTCAGCTAACAAAAATCTAGTAATATATCGACACTGTTTAGGCAAAAGACATTAACACTCACAGAATAATAATGCCGTGAATGAGGTTTGATTGTTTTTTCTTCTGACCCAAAAGTATTTAGTTGTGTATGTTGATTCCAAAAATAAGAGCACTTTTCAAAAAAATCCCTCAAGTCGATATAAATATGACTTTGTAATGTATGTGTAATTATTTTTTTATAACACAAAAGCGGCTTTAGATATATCGCTTTTATTTAAAATGTATGGTAACGAAATATTTTCAACGCTTCTATGACCCTGCCAGTAGTAAATTTAATTTAATCAATTATACTATAATATTCCTTTGAAAGAAATCTTGCTGTAAAGTATTATAACATAACATATAACATGTGTTTCATATGTATATAAAACTATCTGGATAATATTAAGCTGGCAATATTTTTTTTTCAATATGCTTTCAACCCAACAAAGTTAATTTGATTCAAAGCAATTTTCAGCGCTATGGCATCGTTACCAAAATGGTATAATGTAACAAATATGCTGGCACATTTTGCGTTTGGGGGCATTTTTAACCGGCTATCTGAACTTTGATCCACGAAACATGAAGGTTAAAACTTTTATGAAAAAAGGTTGAACACAAAATAAAAGACCCATCAAAATTTCGTTATTTAACTCTTTAATAGAGGTGTAAAGAATTGGGAAAAAATATTACCAAGCATATTTTAAATGATAGATTATTTGAAAAAACAGTGATGATATAAAAATATATTATGCTTAACTCTCACTATACTGTCGCAAAACCTACGGTCTTGGCTACCGAGTGACCAGTAAAAATGTATATTTTATAATTAATATTTTCGACTGATAGGTGCTTGATGGAAATTGATTTTAAATTCGAAATTATCTAAAACCGGTAAACTTCCATATGTAAGATCACTGTAAGCGACCCGGTTTTCGCCTTTATAATTAAACAGGTTAAACCCAATAGATTAATGATAATTATTATTTTTTGGTTAATTCCAATAGATTAGGGATATTGTTGTTGTCTCCTATTATCATTTTCACTAATGATATTTACTAATTTAATACTATAAATAGTAAATTACAATAGA
>JAGVSQ010012177.1:0-11798 GCA_022683975.1 Rhyacophila evoluta
CGCTAACAGTGATCTCACATATGGAAGCTTACCAGTTTTAAATAATTTAGAATATCAAATATATATTTGAATATTATTAAAATTCATCTTTAAAATATAGTTTTTTTACCATATTCACTCCGAAATTGGAGCATTTAGATTCATATCTGCATAGTATAAATAAACTCCCCAGAAATGGAATGCAGATGTAATTTAAGCAATACCGTACAAGATAAATTAAAATATTGTCCATTGACTGAAATGGATGTGTTAAAAACCTAACAAAATCAACAGCATTCTGCTCGACAAACTGCCAGGGATAGGACGAAGTTTGATATGGAGATAGCGAAGATTGAAGCCTCCGCATAAATCCTAACGTTTGACATAGAGAAATTTCTACCTCTACCGCAAATCCCAACGAACATAGTTTTTTTACCAGAAGCAGCTTTGGTGTTATAATACTGGCGTTCATATTGCAAAAACAAATATTGACCACTGTTATGTGTGATTGGAAAGGTGGAAAGGGAATCACAGAAAGTGGGCTTATGTCTCCACAAACGTATAGAGAAACAAGTGGAGATGAATTAAAACATTTTATTCGATGGTCAGACTCGTGCGGCGGTCAGAACTGTAATATTAAAATTACCGTTCTCATGCCAAAATACATTCTTGAAAAAAAGCTCACTTTGAAACAATATCAGTGAGATTTTTGATTCCAGGACATTCATTTTCAATGAACGACTATGGTTTTCGTGACATTGAAAAAGTTTTATTAGCTCAAAAACGGTTATTCACTCTAGATGACATTATGGAGGTTGTGAGAAGTTGTAGGAAAAAAATTCTCTCCAAGTTCATGAAATGGAAAGAGAATATTCTTTCAGTATCGAAAAACTACAAAAAATTAACTTATTGCACATAAGAGATATATTAATGTATAAGAATGAACAATATAAACTATCTATTACAAAAAATCATACAATATTAGATGATCAACATCAAATAATTGATTTAAGCAAGTCTGGATTATTTGGTGTTGGTTTTTCTGTCCATTACCTACATTATGGCCAAAGGGAAAACCAATATCAAAACCCAAACTACAGGATTTGACGTCAATGTTACATCTGATATCGGAAGATGCAATCACTTCTATGAAAGACTTAGATTCGCTGCAACCGAATGAGATTATATTCATGGTTTAAATAAGCAAATTGAATCTAAATAAATGAAAAACATTTCACTTATACTATTTGGTAGTCGTATACTTTTTGAACGCACTGTAATTAGGCTATTTTGAGACATCTAAGTAATCAAGTGACAAGTTTTTTGTGTGTATATTTTGGCGAATCTTTAATCTGTCAACAGGACAAGGATCGATCTTTTCAAGATTTCCATGAACATTTTGAATTGACTCGGCTTGTTGAATTTTAATCACGATTATTTACTTAGCAAAGTCGATAACTGCACAAGCTTAGTATGTCAGAGACTAAGGTCAATTATACTTTTCTTCGTGGAATAATAATAGATATGTCCATAAGTTAGAGATCTGCGTAAATTTATTGATAATATGCCAGTAATTCCACGGATAATAATACCCTTAGATTAAAATTAAGTGTATACACACAAAAGACGTACCGATCATTGTTCATGAATTCTTTTGTGATAATTATTGTGAGAAATTCAATAACTATTATCATATATTATTCAGCCAGCACAAGGTGAATAAAATAATCACCAACTTTATCGCAATATGATTGGTGATAGAGAATCAAGACTATTTTTTAATCAATAATAATATGCAAGTAATATTATAACTTTTTCAAAAATATATCACAATAAATAAAGAAGGAAGATCGTATTTATTTATATATGTTACGTAGTTACTCGTAAAAGGATTGTTACGCAGCGTTTACGAGTAATATCGATAATTATATCACAGCTGAAATAGCCACCGATAAAAGCATACAGAATTATACTGTTATTTAAATATTTAATTGTTTAACATTTACCCAAGACAATTCAATAATTTATATATAAGACTGTAGAAAGGAAAAAGGACGTAACCCATGTAGAACAATTTTTCCTTTTAACATAGATCTAAAAGCCGCTAAAGTGGTTAAATATTATATAATAGTTAAACTCTACAAAATTAATTGACAGTGCAATGAACAAAACTGAAAATCTCGGAACATGTTGCGACAGATCTTTTATCATATTAAATAGTGCATGAAGATAGCCAAGTCCACTTCAGACCACTTCAGTAGACAACTTTTTACAGACCACTGTAATTTTACCGCCAAGCTTTCTCAGTATAGCCTTGTTAAGCAGCTGACGTGTCCTTGTGTTCAGAACAGTATGCTCATCACATGCTGTGGGAATATCGAAGAACAGGAAGAGTTACTCAAGTTGATCCATCCAGCTGTTGGACCCATCAAGCTATTCGATTGCCGCAAGGGCTGATTTAATTGCTCTTTAAAAAAATGTGGCATCATACGGAGGGGTAATGATCTCTTTACACACTAGATTGACCAAATAAGCCTTTTTATAAATATTTTTTGTTTTTAACTTTTTCCGTGATAAACTCTTTGATATATTTATTTGATATTACTTCCGGGATATTTCCGTTGAATAAATTAGATCGATTCTCAATATAATAGCTTCTGGATACTTTTGGTTAAGCCCAAGTGTAACGACTAGGCAATGAATGGATGGCACCATCTCTGATAATCGTGGTAAATGAAAATGATTTGTCTATGCGTACGCTCTTTTGAACTGTTAGCTAACTGAAAGATTAAGTATAAAACTTTCACATATACGCGTTCAATTGACTCTTAACCCACAATAATATTAACTAAATATTCTATTACTATTTCCAATTGCCTTTCTCGCAACTAAATGCTACAGATTAATCAATCATAGTGATGTATGACTTAACTTTTTTCAGAGTGGTCTTACTCAATGTTGGCAACGTTTTAATACATTACTAATAATTAAGTAGGGAAATGTTTAGTCTAGCGTAGTTGCTAGTATTTCTCTTATGAAAGATTTTTTCCCAGCGTTTGCTATTACGGTAATTGATAAAAAAAATACATATGTTTTATAAAGATCACTTAAAAATAAAGTAATATCATAATTGCATTTTCTCGTTTTTACGTTCCACTTTCGTGGCAGCTATTTCAACATCACTACTATTAAGCAAATGCCTACTTAAAAAATAGAAATGTGAAATATTTTAATAATTTATCGATCAGTTGTGTATAACATATAATTAGTGTTATAAAGGATGGAATAAAATTTTATTGTAAGCATTGAAATAAGTTTTTTCTTACTTGTACTTGTCTTTATACTATATAGTTTGTGCAATTTTAATGTTTAATTTATATTATATTTTATTTAGTATCAGACGTTAGCAGACTCAAATAAACAAGATCGATTGAGAAACTGCCAAGAAGATAAAGTACCAAGAAAGACAATGAAAAATGTAACCAACTGATTATGAATAATTCGAGAAAGATGGATTCTTGTAGACTCAACTAACAACTCCAGTAATACCAAGAAGAGACTTTCAGACTAAGTGAATATCTTTGGTAAAATATCATACTATATCATTATCTTTTAAACCTGTGACAGTGCGAATATATGTAATAAATATTTTATATCTGTGACGAAAATATTATGTAAATATATTATTATTACTTCAGCAAACATATAATTTTAAACCGTTCAATTGTGGATACATAATTATGTACGTGAAAAAAATATCTACAAGCCGAGTGTACTAATTTAAATCCAGGTCATATCTTATAATCAATTATCATACAAATATTCGCTCAATAAGCACATTGTAGAGATCCGTATGATGCATGTCCACTATTTTACATTTTGTTGTAATGGACTACAGATTCACTTTCAAAACCGAAAGACGCACTTTTACTGCAGAATGTTTTAATTAGAATATAATTATTGATCATTTGTTTGTAGTTGTGAGGGGGGGGGAGGAATTAAGCTGTCAATACAGTATTATGAAAGTAATCCTAGTGAGTTAAAGAATTGGAAAATCGTCTAAAACCAATATATCTTCACATTGTAAGAATGTTCTACATGCTGAGCTAAATTCGTAACTAAAAATATGACAAATCGTTTAAGATAATAATTAAAATTCAGTTTTTATGCTATGTATGGTTCGTAGATGACATTTCATTTTATTTAAAGTGTATTTTAAATCAAATAAATATTTTCTCTCCAATTTCTTACTTAACATTAGTTAAAATCTTAATGCGGATAATTTTTTAATCATAAAAACGTATTACGCATTATATTCTCAACGTCCTAATGCTATAGATTTTTTCTCCGATAGTGTGAGTAAATTATAATTTTTGTTTCTTCGTGCAAAGTAGTCTCAACCATCATGGCCAACTAGGTTCAACTAATTAATAAGAGCTTGGCACACAATACATAATTTATACATAAATTAAGTATAAAAAATCATCGTCATGATAGTCATGACATACATTTTCCGATAACTTATTTCCTTATCACGATTAATAAAAATTCATTTCAGATTTTGTAAAAATTTTAACAACGCTTTTAAAAAATGTGTATAAATACGAAAAATTGTTAATTGGATGTTATTTTTTTTTTTTCGAATCAGTAAATAAATCATTTTTTATTAATGTTTTTGTATGCTCATCATAAAATACAAAACAACCCTGTCTGCAAACATCTTCTAGAATAACATACAAATACACGTAACACTTATGCGAAACGTCTAGATTCTGACTACCAGCACGAACGTATATCGACTGTATGAAGGAAAAAGGACGTAACCCTCAATTTTTCAAAATATCTTTTATTCGATTATCACAAACTTTATACACGTTCTAGCAAAAGGATTTAAACTGAAAATGTCGAATTGGTGTCTAAATGTATCTTTTGAATTTGAAAAAAAAATGGCTTGTGAAATTTCTGGGTAGGACACACAAATTTCTCACATCAATTTTTTGGTTTTTCTTAAATAACTTTTAAAATACATATCATATTAATTGGTTAAAACACCAGGCTTAGTCTTCCTGCACTTCAAGATTGTGTACATATAATGTACATTATATTATTATGACATTAACCCAAAATCATTAAATAAACTTTTTTCCGTGTGGGTTACGTCCATTTTCTTTTATACACTCAATATCTATATTTTTGGGGAGATACAGACGGCAATTAAGATTTTCCGGGTTCTTTTCCTAAGCTTTTGAATACTAAACAAATATACATCGTTGTGAGTGATAACACCGAGAAATGCTAACAATGATTATTTCACGTTATAACGTCTACATTTTTTCCAAATATCACACGTAACAAATAAAAGTACCTAATTGATACATACATTGATAAAAGTAATACAATATTTTTATCAGATATGATTGAAAACAATAGCCTTTATCACCACGATTCTAAAACTTTGAGAAACGTTTTATTTTTATAAATTGTATAAAAATAGTAAATATATACAATTTTGAGAGGAGATTGATTTTATACATGTATATGACACTATATATTGATTGTGATAATAATATTTGAAAGATAATAGCCTCGTGAATTATTATGGTTTTATTTTTATATGGTAAATTTATAAATTAATTCAGTAATAAATTAATTTGTTGTTAATTCATTCTCATTGCGAATATATAATACAAAATATGATGTTCGGACAAGACTTGGTCGTTTTTATTTTTACTAGAATTAATTTTTAAAATTGTTTTTATCCTCTACATGTCAATATGAATTTTGAGACCACTAAGATTCGATAGGTACCTCTAAATATTGTACAGTACACGCCTAGTTGATACTATGGCACTCAGGAGACAGGAAGATCGCTTGACAGTACGTATCATTAATAATTAGACCAGCGTTTTTCACGTGTTATCAATATGGTACTATAACTGTTCACCTGTGATGTTAAAAATAAATACAACGGAAAGGGCTTATTAATTTATATGACTGACGATTTGACTGGATAATGTATGGATAGCAAAATTTTCAAATACATTAATAAACAAATGAAACTCGTTTATACTAAATTATAATACCAATTTATATCAAACTTTTGTAGTTAAGCTTGCTTGGGTATATTAATTTAAAAAGTTACGAAACGATACAATACAATACATTACATATTGTAGGCAAATTTTCCTGATTCATAACATATTTATTTTATATAATAACTTCAAAGACAAAGGTGGAAAATACTTTTTAATATTGTGCCAAATTTTGGCGAGTTAAAAAATGAAAGACCGGTTTATTGAACACGTGAGAACGTTTTTCTTACAACGTTGTAAAATATAAAATCATCTATTCATAATAATACATTTTGAGTAAAAAATGTCGTTTTTTTATCAAAGCTGCCTTTCATATATAACTTAATTTCAAACTCTGCGCGATTTGCTAGCGAATGGCGTCTTTGGTAGAATAGCTGCGTGAAAAATGACAAATTAAAAATACTCAATATTATTTGTTTGACTATTTGTATTTAATATATTTTTTTGGAGGCCGATAAAAGCTCTTCTTCTAATTTTTTTTTAATTTGTAACGCAAATTTTACATAACTTCATTTCATTCCATTGCCAAACATTTATTTTGCGTACAATTATAACCATAAACATGCATACACTTGTGAACTATCCAAAACGAATGTTTGTTTTAACATGTGGGCTATGCCAAAATCTATTTTAATAAACTGGTTTTCACGAGGATTATTAGATAGCAAATCGCTCGAGTCATTGTAATATCCATGGCAAAACCGTGTATGTGTGCAGAACTAAAAAGGCACCCGATTATAATGGGCGGCTTTTTTGTAAGAAAAATTGACAGTACGTCACATTTTCATAATTAAAACAAGGATGCTAAAAATTGTTAGATAATTGTAAGATACTAAATACCAAGAAAAGACCTATAAAGTTAATCACGAGCAAGTTTTATCAAAATTCAGTATATAAATTCAATAAATTGTAGTCTTAGAAAAACCCAACTTTTTTCAGGAGAACATAAAATTTTGCAAAATGGCGCGTCTTTTTGTGATATCTTTTATATTTTTTATTTTAAAAACTTTTGACTTGTTAGACAACTCTAGCAGCAAGCGATTTTAAATGAAAATCACAAATACGATTTCTAATACAAATATATTCCATATATACGGAAATACATATTCGAAATTAAAAACAAACATAAAATTAAATAAAACAGGGTAAACAGGAAAGTGGCGTTAATAATCTTTAATTATCATAAACCACTGTCAGAAACGCAAATTATTTCAAATTAGCAATCTACCTCAAAAGCTTATTTTGCTCGTCTTGATAACTTTAAAAATACAAACCGATACTATTGGCAAATTTAACTTTGTAAATTAGCTCGTTACAAAGACGAAATACAATTTTTTTAAATGTGATCGATGGAAGCTAAAACTATTGGTGTCGCCTGCCTATTTGTCATGTTTTCTTTTATTTCACATTCTTATTTATTGTAAATATGTAGCATTTAAAATAAAATATACAAAACTACGTATACCAGAATAACTTAAATGCAATTTAAATTATCATAATATTTCTCAGTTACACGTGTCAAGTGCCGTGTTGTCTCGTGCGCAATTGTCTGGTTACCGACGACTCATATTAAATATATTAAGTGTATCAAGTCCTAGTATAAATCTTCCGATTTCGCATTTTCATATCGTATATTTTATTTGTCTATTCGAATCCGTATAAAATAATTTGTTCAATTTGTACATAAGTGTAATTTTTTTTGTTATATTTATTTGGACATCACTGGTGTAAGAGATAGTGACGATAGGCCACTGACCCTTCACTCGACAACCGATTGAATAGAATTGACTTCAAGAAGCGTAAAACATGTTTTGGAGTAACGGAAGATGAAATTAATTGTAAAGAACTTACCAAACTTACGAGAAATTCAACGTACATTTTGGCTCGTGATTAATTATGTTTAAATATTGCTTCGTCATATCTTAAAACTATTATGACAATAGCGTTTGATCAACATATTATTATGAAAAAATCAGTTGTGTTACTAGGTCCCGAACTAATGAAAGGTCGCGTACTCAATCCCAAACTAGAATCAACACATAGCATGTTCAATTTCTAATTATAATTATACGTATATCAATTCCAGGTATGTAATGTTAAACAAAAAAGGTTGAATCAAATGTTCCATAAATAACATGACCGTTTGTATTTGTGATTAAAACGTGACATTAGACGACAAAACGGTAAGGACTTTTGTTACATAATTCAATAGCACTCTTCACGGTGGCTGAAAAGTAAGTGCACACTTCGAAACCGGGAGTTAGAGGCTCGAATCTCAGAACCAATCGATTAAAAAATAATCAAAAACACATAACTTGATTTCAAATAGTTATTTATAAATGCTCTATCTACATTTGGACGAATTTGTTGAAATAATACTTTTGACTTACTTATATTCTAATTTGTGTTTTATTCCTTATTTTTTTTAATTCAGTTTAAATTAAATATTTACGTACATGTGATTATTATCACGCGTCAGTGTCCAAGAAAAAAATTAATAAGACGTAAAACAAGACTGCAGTGGTATAGTATAAATACGGCTGTCCAATTTCAAAACAAAATGAGTAAAGTTTTCCTTTTTCCGTAATTTCTGCTACTGAATTTTTGTGTGAAACCAATGTCTAAGGTTGGCAACATTTCGAAATTTCAAATTCACGCTGGTAAAAAATATTTTTTTGAACAGGTTTTTGATCACCCTGAATATTATAATTTTATAAACGTTTGTTTGGAAATTGGACAGTCAAATATTCCTGTGGTGGAATCAATAATCTTACTCAAAAACATCAATCTCTTAACACCTTATTATGAAACTTTTTATGTTATTATTTTATTATTGCAGATATTTATTTATACACATTACCATATTAGTAAATAATTGTAGCTCATAATTTGTATTGTAGCTTGTATTAATAACAATTTTACTATTGCCCAATTGTCCAGAACAAAAATTGATTTCTTTATGCAAACGACGGTTCGGCCTTAAGGCAAGAAAACATCAGGACTGTCATGTTTAAAATGAGACGTATATTCAGCCTATGTATAGAGAATATTTGTAAAATAATCAATTGAACTTTGTTACAGTCAAGGATATTACGGACAATAGTAATTAACGATATAAAAAAAACCTAAGTGGTAGCCAAAATAGTTCTGAAGTTTTCAAAGGTGTAAATAGTTTTATTTTGTTCATCGCAAATTCTCAGTAAAATGACTTTACCGATTTGTAAACAAGAAATTAATAAAATATTTCTAGTACTCGCATATATTTCATTCCGAAATACTTCGATTCATTTAACGCAGATATTTTTAGATTTCGCGGAAAATTAAAAAATATAAACTGTTCTTGAGCGAAATAAATGAAAATGAATGCAAATATAGGTAAGGTTGTTCAAATTCATCTTGAAAATTTATGATTTTTTCTGTATCTGCTTTCATCTGCAGCACTTTCTCTCGAGATAGTAAAATTGTACAAAAAAAACCAACAAAAAGGCGTTCTACCAGACCCACGTTTGACTCGCGGCTTAATCCTATGTACATTTTTAATTAGGAATATACAATACAAATAATCCTAATTCTATTTTGATTCAATCAATTCAAATTAAAAAGCAATACCTGTAGCATGTCTTCTTAGCATTGTCCAAAGTACGTGGGCATCATTCTAAGGTAAAATTAATACTGCATTGTTTAACTATCACACACACTCGTTTGTGAGTGAAATATCGGAAAATTGCCATTCACACTGTAAATCAATATGAAGTATATGTTAATCATTGAGACAAGACCATACAAACTTGTCAACAAAGTAGTTATCCGCCTTACTGCGAAACTATGGTGCCAAATTAAAAAGGAGAATGTCGGGTTTCGGTCTTTACCGTGTGTTGAACACGTGTGTCGAAATTTATTAATACTCGAAAGCAATATGTTACACACAAATATAATATTTTATCTTAAACCAGTAAGTGGTAAACGCTACGGACGCCATAAAATATTCGTCACTTAGAACTGTCGATAAGTTGAATTAAAAAATTTAAATATTTGTGTAAATAAGTCATCTATGCTCTAAAAGACATAGTCATTCTTTCGTAGTTCGATATTCCTAAAATTTATTTTTAATTTGGGAGCGTATTTATTTATGGATTTATCAATAAAGCTAAATTTCAAATAAGTTTTTTCACAAACAGCAACAATTTTTTTCCGATACCGAGTCTTTTTGAGATTCAGTCGCATCAAAATGAAGGTATACTAGGAATTAAAAATAACCATATACCTGTGACAAAGTTAACTTAAATTCTACGGATGATTTTCTGACAGAGAAAATTATTATTCCGTGTCAAAAAATGTTATTTTGCGTTCTCATGGTAACAGAATTAAACATAACTGTTTTTGAACTCAAGAAACAAAACATTCTAAAAGCATTAATATTATACATCTCACTATGTCTTATTTGTTCGTCTTAGATATAAACCATTAGCAATTTCTGTCTCTATTCAACATGCGGAATTCTCAACCAATGTAGGACAAGTATGAATATTTTGCATTTCAATATCTAAGTTATTGTTATTTTTACAATCAAAGGTTCATTAACTCCGGTTAAAAAAATATCTTTTAATCTCGTACAATTTAATTACAAACTCCACGGCTACATTATAAAAAAGCTATTACTATCGTAATAGTTTAATGACATCGGTGTGTAAATATCATGTTGGAATAATGTTTTTTTTTATTGAAACATGAAAACAATGGGCAGTGTTAAATGATAATTATTTTGTCACTGAATTTAATTGTTTACAAAAAACAGCTCATCGTGAGTTAGCTAGTAGTGTTTGTTACTCACTATCCCAAGTAATATTTAATAAAGTTGATTAATGGTTTTATAGAAAAAGAGAACAGTTTAATGCAGATAAATCATTAAAAAATATTAAAGCGTTTTGTAATATTTTAATCATGATATATAATGAATCAGTTAGTGTGATTTTTTAATCAATTATGTCACCACTGTTGCTGAATTAGTAGTGAAAATCACTTGGCAATAACTAGCTTCCAATTTTAAATTCTATTTCTAAACTTAGCCATCTGCGAAATTAAAGCATATGGATTTATACAATGTGAAGATTTCTAATCCAAAAAGTGAAATATATCGATTTTCGCAATATTGAGAAATTATTTTTCACAAAAATTTGCTGTCAAACAAATGCCTAACTCAATGGGCAGTCAGTTCTACTTTTTTAATTTTTAAATTTAGCAGATGTGGGAATCGAACCTGAATTCTCCATATACGAGGCGTACACCCTAACTTCTACGCTACCGTATATTATAATAGTATAAAAAATAACTTTCAAACAAAGAATAGATTGAGTAATTTATTAATTAAAAATCACCACAAAACAATCTTTTAAAATAGATCATTACGCTGTCGAGATCAACATGTATATTCAAAATGTCCCTTACGTATGTAATGTATATATATCATATGATGCAATAAGCTACATTAATTTAACTGAACCTGACCTCATATTGACTGAAACTTGGATATAATTATAAATCGGAAGTCTCTGAAGAAATATTATATTTAAACTTAATATTGACTTCAGTATATCTGACAGAAATAATTTTAAATACATTACCGATTTAACTAGTCGATACCAAGTATTGGAGAAGATTGAGTTATTTAGGTTATACGAGTGAAAAACTCAAAAAACATCTATTAAATAATAATATCAGACCAGCATT
>JAGVSQ010012178.1:0-11796 GCA_022683975.1 Rhyacophila evoluta
TACATTATATTTAAAAACATATAACATATTGTAATATATTGCAATAGCCAATAAGATACATACGACTTTTTCTCGGCATGACATTTTTATCGAATTTAAAATATTCGACTGAAGACTTACATTACGATACTTTTTAATGACCCCAAATTAGTGCACATACATGTTATATGTCGTGTAACATAATTTTGAAACAAAGTTAGTGTTTTTTTTATTTTAAATAAGCTTATCTTTGACTTTGAGTTATTTCAATGTATTTCAACAAAATGGGCGCCAATGCAGACCACATAAATGATGCATTGTACTACTGAATTCACGCTGCGCACGCTACAGTTTCATTAAAATACATTCAATTATCAAATATCAATTTTGCATCTATCAATACACTTCTAAATTAGATTCTAATATAAATTACGAGTATTGATGTGCTGTTAAATATATTAAAGAGTATTTTAATCAAATAATTCATGAAATCGGAGTTGGCAGGGAATTTTCAAATCCACCAGTACCATTCCAGTAATTAAGTATGACATAAAAAAATATAAATAATAAATGAATTAATTTCAATTATTTTTTATTTATAATCTTATCTTAATAATTACTCATTTATCAATATCTTTCCCTTTTAGTAGGTGGTATTGATAAACAGAAAACAACCTTTTGTGTGGCTTGATTTTAGTAGGTAATGGCTAATTGCCTATTTGTTACTATTATGAATATTTAAATATACGATCCTTACATATTTTACATATCCTTACAAGTACCGTGTCTCCGTCCAAAAATAAGACCCGGTCTTATATTAATTTTGGACCGAAAAAACGTACTAGGGACTTACATGTTTGCGTGGAAAAAATAACATCCATATTGTAACGATATTAAGTCCATGTCACTTCAACATTCTTCAGCTTCAACGCAACAGTACTGTCGATCCTCTTATGGATAGCTCATATAGTATTTTTTGCAAGCTCTTATTTTTGGTGTAGGGCTTATATAAAACCATCTTTAAAAATCATAGTAGGCTTTATTTTCAGAGCGAGTCTTGTTTTCGGAGGAAAACAGTATTTTCATACCGCTTTATTTTAAAAATAATGCTCAACAGAAGTCATTTTCTTGCAACAGTATATTGGAATATTGCCTTCAAGTAAATGTCAAGTAAATTTTTCTTAATTGTTGCTTTCGTCTTTAGTAGTAATAATAATATAATAATAAAATAATAGTAATATTTATACGTTAAACACTACTCGTTTCAAATACTATTGTAAATTATATCCCCTTGATGTGAGGGTTATTTTGTTTGCGTAAAATACGTAGGTTTGAAAGATTTAGCGTGATCTATTTTCTATCAGCTACCATAAATTTAATAGAAAAAAAGTGTATCAAATCAAACTATACGAGTATAGAAGATAATTTTATCTTTAAACATCACATGATTGATTAAGTTCTACACAAGGGTTGGATTGTTTTTTCGATGATAATAGAATAATTTTCAAACTATAACAAATATGAAAGTACGTTATCCATAACTTGAAACGGCAATAACTATTTATGATTAAAAGTGTAAATTGTTTCTAGAAAATTAAACATACATGTATTCATTACAATCAACACAGTATCAGTCTGTAATAAAGGTGCGGAAATGTCCTCGGAAACCAATTACTACTAACGTTGTATTATCATTTTTCCAAACGGTCATAAATTATTGCTATTTAAATTATATTATTTTTTGCTTATCGGAAAATGTATACTCGAACATAGGTACACACGCAATATTATTAATTAGAACAAATTTACCACATCACATATATATTATCCATAATGAAATTTAAAGTTAATAAAAAGATTTAAATAATTATTTCCATATGTTGTTTTGATACGTAAGTAACGTATTAATGAAAAATGATGGAGTGAAAATTTAGAAGATTATTTTTAGAATACTTATTTTTCCATCTGAATAATCAACTAGTAGGTATGATGCGAATCGACACTGTCTACAGAAAACCCATTATTCTCGTCAAGCAATGTTACATGAAAATGTTCAATGTGCAATATTCTCCACATCTCATAACGCTTTGAATCTTTTACTTGACTTTATTATCGAGATCGCAACCTATGATGGTTTTTTGAATTATAATATGGTACATATTCATTTAATCGTTTATTAATCTTTCGGATTCGGATGTCGTTGGTTTGAGACTCGTATTAATATAAAAAAATCCCATGTTTTAATATTTATTTACATTAAAAACATTACTCAAAACTATTAATTCTTTTTGGAGCGATGTACATCTCACTAATCTCTATTTGCGCGTTAGTAAATGGTCAGTAAATTATTTTCTTCCATATCCGCTCTCTAAGTGGAGCATATGAACACCACATGCCACCTCCAAGAATCTCTCTCGCCCGCCAGTATTCCTGCATCTCGTAACTCCGCCGAATACATTCGATAGATAGTATTTGGCGGCCTTCCGAGACGCCGACGACCGATCGGCTTAAAGAATAGGGAGGTAAGGTTCAGACTCTCTTAAGGCATCCGCAATATGTGGTGGAGCCAGGTCTATCGTCGCAGCTTCACTTTGTCAGTGATAAGTGGCTGCATGATCTGTTCTCTTATCTTCTCATTTCAAACGAAGTCATGCCACCGTCTCCCCAGAATACGCCGCAGGCACCTGTTCTCAGAGCTTATAATACGGTTGTTTTGGGTCTTTGTTGGGTGCCACGTTTCAAAACCGTAGAGCAGCAGTGACAGAATGCATGCATTGAACAGACAACATTTGGTTTTTATCTTGTACAGCTTGGAGTCCCAGATTATACGCATACATATATGAAATTATACGCATAAAAAAATAACGGCCCAATAAAAAAAATTCAAAGAAGATATTTTTTAATTTTAAACTACGACAAAAAAATATTATTAATACCTAACGCAAAAAGAACAATCAAATCAAATTTCAAAATTGGGATATTTTTTAAATATTTTAACTGTATCTTGGCTATAAGCCACTCGGTTACGTAAATGTTAAAACATCATATTCTGGAAAATCGATTCGCATTTTAATGAAGTACAGTATAATCCGAATTGGATTTAATATATCATAACATGTCTCGAATCTTATTTTTTAGATTTTTAATCTTTTCAAAGATTTAAAAAAAAAGCACTGAAGATATTATGCAGTTCACCAATCGTATACGTTATAACGTCAGAGGATGATAAATATATCTCAAGACGTAAATCTATGAAAAACCCACAAAATAAAAACGTTGAAGAGTGATTATCTTTCCACATAGTTCACATAAAAACGATGCTCTGGTCAGCCAATATCTGGCTCAATTTTGTGTGAAAAGGCAATAACTTCAAGCGAAGTTCGTGTCGGCTCGAAAAATTTAAAGGGCGATATGGTATTAGAGAACTGGAAATACATGGAAAAAAGCTTTCTGCCGACATACCTTCAGCAAATACTTTTATAGACATGGCAAAGGTGTTTATGGAAGAAGAAGGATACTATGAAGAGTTTATCTAAAATAGAATGCTGATGAGACCGGCTTAAATTGGAAAAAATCTTCCCAGTAAATCTTTAGCATCAAGACCGTGAAAATACTGTGCCGGTGTAGAAAATTAGTAACGGCAAAAGTATACGAGATTTGGCGGGTTCTAAAACAAAAACTAATTTTAAGCAAAAATCAATCATTGATTATTTTAATTCGCGACAGTTAAAATTAATGTACATATGTATGTATGTATACTTATTTCAATAAAAATATTCACAATTTATATATTTTTCTTTCTTCTTTTGATTGTATATTTTTTCGATTATCCGCACTATCCTCATTCCCAATTAGTACAGTAATTGAATTTCTACTGTATCTTAATAATTTCCCAAGAAAAAAAAAGAATCTAGTGACGTAAGCACCATTCGCCAAAAATTAATTGAGTCAAACATAGTAAAATTATAACAGCTTTTCTTATGACGCAATTTCGTGTGATGCGCAAAATGAATATTTCGTTAAAGTGTTAGGTAAGAGTAGTCTCTGGAAAGCATTGTTATGCTCATAATCAATCTAATGGTCGTAAAACAATACCCACGTTTCGATGTCTACACACTTCATTTTCGCAATAAATACTTTTCTGTGGTATTTTATAGTGACGCTTGGTAATTATTAGGTCACTTTATACCAATAATTTATTTATAAGACTTTTGCATGAAAAACACTGACGTAAATTACTCCCGATTATTCGTCAGTATGTTATTTCAGACATTCAGCGCACTGGACCTGTAAAATTGTTGCGCCCCTATTATAGTTTCTCGATTTTTTTTAGTTCTAACGTCACCTTAATATTTCCTTCCAAAATATTGGCAGTATCTCGTTTTTTTCCCTGCTAAAACTTTATTTACCCTCCCCCTCAATAATGTTTTGCGCCTGGAGCAACTGCCCCACTGATTTCAAATCAAATTAATATTGTGTATTATAAACTCTATTACAATGCTTAGTAATAAGATATCAGATACTACAATTAACATCTTTTTAAAACCCTATGTCACATTTATTGGCCAGATAGCCCAAGGCTCGTCCAAGTAAAAATCTGATTCCATTAACACACTACTATTACTACAAGCAGTAATCAATGGCGTTTTCCATAATATATAAATTATTCATCATTTTTTGACCATTAGGTTTCCTTCTTACAGATTTATTATATGAATATTTAACAAAGTAGATTGTACAAAATAAAAGTCTAAGATTATTAAAGATACTTTATTTTAATGGCACATAAAAATCCTAAAAACATTTTTAATATTTATATAAAAATATAATTATTATTTACACAATTATGTTAATAATATCAGTTTTCAATTAAACATAAAATATCTAATAATTATAAGGCACAAAAAGTATAAATTCTTACACTTCACTGGCAATAAAATCAACATCATCTCTATGTTTTTTTTATAAATCTTAACAAAACAATAAGTAATTTAGTAACTATTATCATGTCACTGGAACAATCATGAAAATCAAATCTGAATGAAAATTATGAACTTACGCATGATATTTTGTTGCTTGAATGCAGGACTATCCTATGTCAGACTGGACATCATTTACAGGAAAGCTGTTTGATAAATATTAGAGTACATATATTTTTATGACTATCTTTCTAAAAACATTTTTTTGCATTTACCAACAAGGGTAAGTAAATATAATTTGCAGTAAGTGTGGTTTGGATTATTCTAAAGTTTAATAAAATATAATATTTTGTTACTTATAATAAATATATTATGTTTATACATAGAATACTTTGCATTTCATGGACAAGTATGCATTGATTTTAATAAAAAAAAAATTTACTTAAAATTTGACTTAGGAGAGTTCTGTATTCAGTAACAATTTGTAATCTGTTACATACCTACCACAATTTAAAATAGTTCATTACACCACTTTTCATCACATACATAAGATTCTTTGTTCAGTACTTGTAAAATGTATTAAATACTACATTAATAATTTCTAATGAATTTATACAAATAAGGAAACATTGTGTTGATTTCAAAACTTTAAGTAACTTGCAGATTGTGTTATAATCTCAAGAAAACTGTGTAACATAAGAGAAAATTTAGATACAAAATGATAAACTAAGACATTAAATATACTTATCTTATATGAGAAGATCTAACATTTGAGATATGAACATATATTTATTAATATAATTAAAGACACCTTTAAGGACGGAATGCAATGAAATAGTGCAATTTTCTGCTGTTACTTATGAAATACAATTTTTTAAATGCATATAATTTTTGTTCATATTGAAAGAGAGAATATATGAATCTCAAAGATGTTGTAAAAAAATAGATTATGATTCATAACACCACACCTCGTCACACATAACATAAACGTTTTCACAATTGAAAATTTTGGCACATATCTATTAAGTCAGATGTGATATTGAATATTTTATTGTTGAAAAATTTTGAAATAATGAAAATCATTTCTAAGTTGTGCTAATTTAAAATTATTAAAATGAAGTCCGGCAAAGCATTGTACATAAAGAAAATATTGTAATTATTTTTCAATTACTGACAACGAAACCACAGTATAATTTAAACATGGAAGACAGACATACAAATTTGATCGGCATTAATCAGATACAAAGTTTATCTGATAATCCTACTTACATAATACTTCACGTCCACTTTTTATTCACCCGTTCTAGGCACATAATACTAATGGCAACCACAGCTTTTAACAACCATATTTTTATACTTTTTAAGAATAACATTTGAGTCATCCAAGAAGTACAAAACAGAGATTGGTGTTAATTTCGTTGGAGCACAGCAAGGCTTGGGCACCTACAATTTAAGTAGAAAATAAATAAGTACTTGCTAAACTATCCTATTTCAGCTAGCTTATCCCCAAATTAACAACCAAATTTTTTCTTTTATAATATTAATGAGCACAAAAATTATTAATAGTTTATATTACCTGGGTGGGATTCAATAAATGTACCAAGGTTTGCACGATGGCGTGGTTCGTTGCATTCATGTGTGCGTTTAATGGAAAATTACATTCTCCACTGCAATAAAATGCACCATATCCATCTGGCGCTATAATCCAATCCTAATGGAAAATTATAACATAATCTTAGTAGATTCACATAGAAAAATTAATAAAACAGAATAAAATAGTCAATAAATTTACAAGTGTGGTAATATTAAAACATTTTTCTTAAAATGCTTTACAAATACTAACGAATCAAATAAAATTTTGTGACATAACAGTAATTATTTAGCATTCATTGTTTCCTGCTTTCTCATGGAATTTTTAAGGATATCAGAAGAGAAAAATCAATACCACAAGCACTTTTTTCATAAACACCACCACAACAATAAGCACAATAGAATTTGAGGAAGGAATTAAACATCCTAAGAATTAATAAAAAAATCTAAATACTTTGGAAGACAATATAAATATGACTGAATAAATAACTCCTCAAAACTTATCTTTGTTGCAGAATTATGTAAATCGATTATGATTATGAAGAAAATCTTTATGTTTGTTATACAAAATAGAGATATATATTATTTCGTTTCTTACCTGCCATTCTAAATCTTTGAAGCTTACATACAAGGTTTGGATTTTACAACTTCTAGATGACCAGTGAGATGGTGTTGGATCTAAAAATAAACAAACCATACATTATACTTGTTCAAATACATAAGTTTATTATCCATAGGTATCATACAACTGATGCAATGTTTTAAAATAAATATTGACAATTTGAAATAACTATCCTTGAATTATTACTTAAATCATTTAGTTCTCAAATAGCTTATATCAACATTTATTTATGAAAATACTACATGTCTTGGAGTAAATATGATTGAAAACAAATCTCTTATATCATGTATGAAAAAAGAGGCAAAATATGAGTCATAAGTTCATAATAGTGATCATTTTAAGTATTCAAATATTTCACTATGGCACAACAAAACATTTATTTTTCTCAATAATATATCAAACTGGTAACCTGTGAATGGATTTCTAGGATATGACTCAGCCCCACCATAATTGTTATTGCCTTTTTTATGTTTTCGAGCCTCTCTTTTCTTTCTTGTCACTACTCGTTCGTTCAAGCCGGCCGAGGCTTTCAGAAACGCAACCATGAATGGTTGCTTCTCATCTTCTCCTTTGGTGTTGACGAGTCCTATTTCTTCAGGTCGAATTTCATGTTCTAAAATAAAAAGTTGTTAAAATATTGTCAGAAATAATATATGTATTGTATAATCATCTTAACATCATTGGTATCTCACTGAGTTCATCATGGATCACCTCCTGTACTATTCAGTCATAATATTTTAATAATAAATTTACCATTCTATTTTTCAGGATATTAATAAATATAATTCAATCAATAAATTCACAGCATATACTCATATTGGCTTTATGCACCATTCTAAAATTAAACTGAATAAATGAAAGCATTAATGTTTTGTAATTTACGCAAATGACATACATGCTCATATAATTACGAAACAATTCATTTACCGGAAACGGTTTATACTTTTTTTGAAATATTATTTGGGCAAGGTTGAAACAAAGATATTCATAAAATACTTACCAGGTTTAGAATGTAAATGCACCGACATGTAAAGACCCTTGTTATTAGAAGGGAAAGCAACCCATTCTATAAAAGCTGAAGTGATATTTATCTCAATCCACCCCTCCTTAGCAGCACTGGTGTTTTTAGCACTAACTAATTCTAGTTCCAGCCCCCTAAACCAAGGAAAGAAAATTAAATCACTTTTAGATAAATGAGGTTTTTTTAAACCTTTTTTTTATAACACTGTTATCCTCTAATTATTTCCCTACAATGCCTTTGACGCATTAGTTAAATTTTAGTGTGTATGAAGGATGTATATTATTGTATTCAGGTAAAAGAAAACTATAAAAAGGGCCTATTTCGCAAATAAATAATTCTTATTATTCCAAGAAAAATGTGTTACTACCGAATATTCATTCGCTCTTGATTTTTAGAAACAGTTTTATATCAATAAGTACAGCTTGCATAATGTCGAAAGGAAAAATACAAACTCTATACTATTGAAAAAAAAACTTCTTAGGGCATAAATATAAAAAATAAAAAAATAAATATTTTCCCTGATAATATTTTATTTAAAATAAAGTGTATCAATGATGAATGATTGCAATTCGAAAATAGCTATTCCTACTCATAAGTTGAAAACTATTAATTCTATTAACGAAAAGGTACACTCACAATCTAAATTAAGCCATGTGAAAGATGCACATAAAATTAACTTGCTGAAAGGTAGATGAAATAAATTTTTGGAAACAATCACATTTTGAAAACCAGGTAAAGCATTTCTAGGGAAAAAAACTTACAACAGGTATCCTACTTCTGAGAATATTTTGAGTGCTTTCTTTAAACAATTCAGGTCAGGTAATTATCTACCTGCAAATAAGTATCCCAGAAAAGATAAAAGGTGGATTTAATGGTTCCAGTCATTCTACAACTGTATTATTAACAGATATCATATTTATTTTTGGTCTGGTTTACTGTGCAATAAAAACATTAAAAAAATATATTAAAATTATTTTGTTTTAATACAATAACAAAATATACCAAAAATGGGGACGAGCTCAATGTATTATTTCAAAACTTTCCCAAAATGATTCATTCATCTGTTATAACGTCAATGTCTCGTGTGTATCGTCATACAAAACTCTGGGTTATTACACAGTAATCATTCTTTTAAAAACTGACATCCTTATCTAAAGAAGACTAATCAAGAATTTTCACGACTATATATCTTATATATCTTGGTTATATATTTAAAATTCACGCTAATTATAAATGATTATGAATTGCTCAATATAGACCTACTTTAAAAATTTTATAAGCATTTAATAAGTTTATCAAATCTTTTCAAAACAACAAACAAATATTGATCGCTGTAATTTATAAATACACCTGGACCTCGTCTAACACAGTACTTCTACAACGTGGTTTCGGTATAACACGGTTGATGAATTGTGGCTTATTTTTATATAACAGTTTTAAAAAAACAATCATTTAAAAATTACTTAAAATGCCTGATTTGGACACCCTTAGATCGTACCATTACGAAAATATTCTATTCGTCATATTCGACTAGATTCATAGTCAAAGAAATAAAAATATCTACTTTAAATGCTTGCTGGCAAAAAATGTGGCCAGCAGAAGTTACTGGAGAAATACTATACAAGATGACTATGAAAAGACAATTAATATTTATCGTGGTTTGGTGGAGATGGATTTGATGATGTGGATATTGAATTTATCGAAGAAATATTAAAAAACTGTGCTTTTAACGAAAAAAAACTAGTCAAAATGTTAAATGAACCTACATAATACTCATGTTGCAGTTGCAGTAAAGCAGCTACAAGTTTTCTGGGTATCTGACAAATTAGAACATTATTTTATAGAAAATAATCTTATATAATGAATCTTGTATAATCTTATGAATGAAAAGAGAAAATTACAAAAATGCTTGTCTCCTTATCATGAAATACATAAAGATTTACACGCTAAAAGCAAATAATCATTTATTACACATTTTTTAAATTTTAAATCCAAAAATACTCAAGTCTTCCGATAACGAAAACTTACAACTGATTTTGAAAAGGAGGAAAATAAATAGGTTTGCAAGTGATAGTTATGATGACTGATCTATGTTGCTTAAATATTTCAAATAGACATATATTTTTTTATTTTGAATATTGGAAAAATTAAAGGATATAAATGAACTCCGATATTTCACATGCCCTAATTTTATAAATTCAATTTCAAACCTCATATAAGATGGATTTTTACTACACGTTTTTCTGGAACCATATAACCGTGTTATATGAGGTTAGAATGCAAACATAATTGGTATGCAGGAATGCTACTGTAACCATAATATTGGTATACTGTTTTCCATGTTTATTAGTTTATTTTATGAGTATTTAACCGATACGCCGACTTAGCAGACAGTTTCCCAACAGCTTAAAATCATCACCGAAGAAAAAGTGTTATCAGAACTCACCCTTCATGATCAACACTGATAATTTTATGTGCGCTAATGGTATATATATCTTGAGGATTGTGTGTGGAGTAATTAAATGATTGATAAATTCGCAATTCAGCATTAAAAATAGTCTCCCCAGTTGGAACCTCTGATACATCAAACCAAAGTTTACGACCTCTTTCGTGCCTCATTCCAACTCCATGATGATCTGCAAAATTACCGAGAAAATAAGGATTTATATTTAAAACAATAATAATAGGGTTATAGCCATGAAAGTTCTGTGACTAACCTAATAATAACACCTAATAATCAGTTAGGATTTAACTTCGATAGTACTACCTAACGTATACTTTAAAAATTGAGAACTTACTTTTGCTTTGAAATGTCATAATAACATCGCTTTCGTCAATTGCATGTAAATCATCTCCGCTCAAACTAATCTCCGAGCTGCGTGTCGGTCTCAATTCGTGTTCATCTGCCAGAGATTTGTAAACATCCATAAGAAAAATAGGAGCAGACTTATTTAAAGGCACATTCCTCGATCTCCTTGGCCTATTCGGCAAGCCCAACAAATCCAATATTTCATGTTCAACTATTAACTTTTCGCGGTGTGTCATAACTCTTTGAATAACAGTCTGATCTAATTCATTATCGACGTATAACCCTGACAACGTCGCTTTAACAACGAGTACAACACTTAGCAATATAACGCCGCTGCGAAAATCTAAACAAACAGCCATGTCTGATTTGTTTAGATTCAATCTACAACGTCAATCGTGATGGCAGAGGTCGCAAGATACTCTTTCCATTCTACCAATTCAAACATTGAAACATTCCTTTCTTGACAGAACTAGAGATGTGCACAGTACCGGTTAATAATATCGTTATTGAATAAGCCAATACTTCCTTTGATCGTGACTCCCGATTTTGTTATAAAAAAATTTGAATCTTTGATTTGTATAATAAATAGATATTGCTTAAATTAAAATGAAATTTTGCTTGAAAGTAGAAAAAAAAAAATTCAAATCATTTTTCAGAAAATTCAGTACCTTTTCCTTTAAACTATAATAAATATATTGATAACGATATCCTCTTTTTATAGCCATCCTTATATCAAAAATATGGACTGGCAACATAACGTCGCTTTAGGATTGGTTTATCCGGTTTATCGAATATCCATGGATTTGAAATTGATTTGAAAAACAAAACGTATTTTCAATTAATTAGACAGTTTATA